>JARJDZ010000926.1:0-39163 GCA_030264555.1 Aleochara sp. GC000083
ATGTTACTTTAGCAAATTTCTCATTTGAAAGTTACGAAATAAAACTGAACTTTTGTCTAGTTGCTACAAAATAATAATTTTTACTTGGCAAAAGTTTATTTGCGCTATTTTACGACGCATTTGCACCTACTCCGACATCGTTTTCGTCTTTGCCACAATACTTTATCCACTAATAACGTCATACTTTGACGACTTCGACGTTTTTATTTCTCCGTTCCGTCACATGGCAGCAAGGGAAGCCAAATAAAAAGGACAAATAACTATAAAAATCCAAAAAAGCGCCAACAAGTCACCGAGGAGAGTAACGAAGGAAGAAGGCAAACGTGCACGCACACCTATCGCCACCATCGCACCACCGACGACGACGAAGAAGAGGAAGACACCGAAGAAAAAGTGTAGGTGGTGGCAGCGTACAGAAATGAAGCATTATTATCTTCCGAAACACAGCACCGCAAGGAGCAACAAGGAGCGGCACGACGCGGATGAAGGCTAAGGGAAAATTTTATAGTTTTTAGATGGTCGAAACGAATTAAGGCTTTTCCTAATATAAAACACCGGCGGAAAGCATTCGGCATTTTGCCGACGCAGCCTCAGTATTGCGCAATATTTCCGCTTTTTGTGGCTTCTTTACGCGCTTTACGTCTTTCTAACGGCTGCAACGAGAACTCCACTGTAAACATTCTGCATGTCCGATGCTCTCTCTTCTTGTGCGCCCTTGTATCCAGGAGGGGTTCACCCTACGCTGATGGTCGTGTCTTCGCTGGTGTTGGTGGTGATTTTTCTATTTTTGTTGTTTTGATGGATCCGAACGCAAAAACGCCGAAAAGGTGATTGAGTCATAACCGAGGTACGCGTTGGTTGTAAAAAAGGCGAAACAAGTGGTAAAATCTCTTCGGCTGCGTCTTCGCGCGCTCCTTCGTACGGTCTGTGAGGGGTGGGCGAATTGAGGGCATGCGGCAAGTTGTAAAAAACGTTTAGGATCCAGGGGGTGACCGTCCTAAGCATCCAAGGCCACAAAAACCGACAAATAGCTGCCAAATGAAGCGCGTAAAACGCTCCTCATAAAGAAGTTGCTTCCCGAAGTGTAGCACTCTCGGTGTCAGAGGTTATCCCCCGGAAAATTTCCCTCGTTTTCCTTTTATGTATTAATAATCAACAAATTTGCCGATCAGTTGGGAAAATCCAACCTTCTTTTTCCTCGTTGATACCATCAAATTAAAACTTTTTCAACATCAACAACTTCTTCATAACTTTTTCTTGATATAATCTACACAGAAATTTACCACTAAAATCTTCTTCATTAACAGACCACCAAATCAAATGAATTGTATGCTAATAATTAGAATGAATATGTGGAAAAAGATCTGATTGAATACGAGTACCAAGTCCATTATTCAATCGAAATTATCTTCGGAACACATCTGAATGAGCAACAAAGTCGAAAATCAGAAAAAATCAAACAGCTTTGGCGTGAATTTATTTCCTATTGTTATTATTCAGTGAGCAAACAATAATAAATTTCAGTGCACTCACATACGATGCGTACGACTAAAAGTAATCGTGTGAAACTTGCGAATTCAAATTTATCTAAATTTTCAATCGTTGAACGGAGATCATTTTGAAGAACAATCAGCCAACAACAGCAACAACAGCTCATCGCTCTAAAGTCTCGCCAGCGCATCTAACGAACGAATTTTTATTTTAAATTCATTGCACAAGTGCGCTGGGCTTTAATTCGCCGGATAATTCCAGAACGAAGAACAAAAGAAGCTCATTGCTTTACTCGCTGACGGCGTGTAATTATCAGTTGCCGTATAATTAACATACAATATACATGCCCGCTTATGCACACGTATACGCGAAGAGGCATTGAAAATATTTGTAGATCTGCACGTGTACGCAGGCTGCGATCATCAACAGAACGCGCCCAAGAAGTTGATGGACGTTTATCGAAGTCGGATGTTGATCTCGATCTTGATTGCTTGAAAAATGCTAATACGCTTCGCAGAATGCGAGGCATCTCGGATATTATTAATCAATTAGATGGATTTTTCGCGTTGCTCCATGCGAACGAGAGGGAAACGGGGGGAAAACCGCCGAACGGAAACGGGAATATTGATTTGTTGGCGCGATAAGAGGGGCACTGCAAATATGACAAAACGACTCGGGCAATAAATCGCAGCATAAGTATCTATTTCTCGCGAATATTTCATTTTCATTTGCAAGCATATTGAGTCGAGTGTTGTTTATTTGCGATGCGCCTCCATATCCCTCTCTCGTCCGCCCTCGCATGAAGCCGAAGAGCGAGGGATTTTCCATTGAAGCGCGCGCTCGCTGCCTGCGCTGAAGGATTTTAAGCCCGCGCGCGGAAAATTTGTATTTACTGATGAGCACATACGCGAAGAGTCAATTGCTTCCAATTGGTTTGCTGCTTGCTCGAATTGTTTTCGAGCCGATGATGAGGATACGTACGAGCGGGCGGCAGAGAAATTAATTGCAAACGCGCTCCTGAATTGATGTGTGCGCGCACGAGTGGAGCCGAGTGCGAAAAGGGAATTGCAATGTTGCGTAGATATCAAGAACTGAAGCATAAATCGTATGACGATATCTGTCAATTGCACACTGACATTGAAATTGGCTCTAATCCCGTATGGTAATTGTTTGCTTTCCTGTCATATTAAGCTGGATGCTACTTTACAAAGTTGTTGCAAAGCTGGCTTATTTATTATTGGGTTCTTGAATTATGTTATATAAAGTAACAATTTTAAGGTTTGAACTTCTGCTCGCAAGATAATTTAAAGAGAATTAAGCAACTGTAAGCATAATGTCTATTTAAATTGACGCCAATACCAATAGCATTTCTTGCAAATCTGTAAACGGCATTCAAAAGTACATTAAATTTCCAATAAAATGATGTCTGAATCCTTTTTATAGGACCTCTGGTTACTAAGAAACAGGTATCAGAAAATAGGCAATATTTGACTAGGGAAACTCGGATAAAAATAATCATTATGGGCCAAATTGACGACAAAGCCAATAGCATTTCTAGATGGAATTTTGCAAATGTCTAAACGCCAATCGAAACTACATTAAATTATCTATTAAATAAGGTCTGAAGTTTTAGCATCGGACTTCCGGTTCAGAGATAACACATAAAGGGATAAGTAAGTTTAATCACTTTGTCAAATTAAATTGACGACAATACCAATAGCATTTCTGATCGGAATTTTCTAAATCTCTAAACGGCATTCAAAAGTATATTAAATTTCCAATAATTAGGTGTATTAATTGTTTTTATATGACCTCCAGTTACCGAGAGGCAGCTATCAGAAAATAGGGAACATTCGAATAGGAAAATTGTAGGTAACCAATATCATTACCAGATCACTTATTGACCAAAATCTGAATGTAACTTAAATACTATATGTAATATTTTTGATGGTAGAAAAAACTCTAAATTTGATCACCAAAAATGATAATCAGAAAACCAGAAATAATTAAGGGATCTTAGAAGTCAGAAAGTGATTTCATTCCATGCTGAAAATATTTTCCTATATTCAAGTTGACTTCTCCTTGATTGCATCTTAAGAATTCCAAAAGTATTTGCATCGTGAAAACACGCTGCATAAAATTTGCGCCGAGTCTAATCATCCAATGCAGAAAAAGACCCGAAGCGATAACCACGAATATTCTTCTGCAGCGCGAATCTTCCTATCTGAACGACTCGAGATGAGCTCACCTGAACGCTGATGCGGGGGCCTGTAGTTGATAGATAAAGAGCACAAAACTGACATGTTCTATTCGGCAGTAATGGTTGCCATAGTTAAAAGTCGTCTAAAACATGCGGAGGACACACAATTTGGATAAATAAGACGGTTGTGTGGATGCGGCGAAGACGCGAAGACGCCTTATTATGAGACGTTAACATGCTGCTGGATGGCGATCGTTTCTCGAAAATTAAAAACGCCCCCGGCGTCCTGCCTCCCATTCCCCGATTCCCGGTCGTCTTCGTCGACGTCGTCTTAGCAGCGCACCCAGTTTTCATAATCACGCCGGGGACAATTTCGTATACGAGCGCACAGTACATGCATTAACTCCTCCTGCAGGAAGCATCCTCTGCCCACTCGCGTGCAAAGCGAAAAAAACACCAACAGCAAATACATTTGTGCCATGTTCAATCAGCAAGAAAATGTTTATATTAGCAGTTGTCGTTAATCCCTGCGCACACTTTATCCTTCATTCGGGCACACGGAATTATTTGCTCGCCTCCTCGCTCCGCACATTCCGCCGCCTCCAAGGCTCTCCTCCATCCATCCCTGGCAACCCACCCCCGCCAATCCGCCGCCGTTGAGCGCACAAGCTCACCCGCTATGATTGTATGAAATATTAATGAATTGAAAGGTAATGGAATAAATTAATTTCTGAAAGCAATATTTACTGCCGCGGACTGTTGGCCCGCTTCTGCAACCAGCTCCGCCACCACCATCACCATCACCCGATCCCGATTCCCTTCCACCAGCCGCCCCCGTTGCCGAGTTCGGTGCTTATGCTTGGCTATGCTCTCAAAACTCAGCATTCTGACACAAGGCCGAGGGATTAGATCGACGGAAATTAAAGAGAATACCTAATCACGAAGGATCAATATTAGTAATTGATTTCGCACACATCACATAGATTATACGCGCCCTTCGCCATCACCACCACCATCACCATCATACACAACCATCAGCTTATCAATAGTAGGAATGCTGGGTTTGGATATGCGACTACTTAGGGAGACCCCTTCGTTAGGCGTCGTCGCCAGCATGCAAATACACCTACAAATTTGTTCCAATTTGCGAGCGCCGAGAGGAGAGTAAATCAAAGAGACTCATCAATATCGGCGAATGCGTGCGGCACTCGCTGGCAGCAACGACGACGACGGAGGGTTTTTGTTTTCGAACGTGCGCCCGAAGGACTTGAGACAACTTCAAGTGGCGCGCACCACTCAGCAGAACAACACGCAGCAGCAGAAGTCACTTTAAAGACTAGAAGCCACCCGAGCAAATAAACTACTTCAATATTTTTATTCCACTTGATAAGAGCACACGGCTCTCATCGATTCTGCCTGACAAACAAGGTCTGTTCAGCTGGGAAAGCAGCACACTCAACGTGGCGCGAAGACGAGCCAAAGTCAAAAGTCATTCTTGTTGATTGTAATTATTGTTTTCATCTTCGACACTTAGTGTTAACTATAAATCCGTTCGGTGGCTGCTCGTCGAAAGGCTTGCGCTTGGCGCCCAAGACGACAGCGCGCCTCTTCAATGACGGTTCAATTGGGGGGACGTCGTCGTCGAAAATTGGATGTCGTTCGCGTCCGAAGCGATTATTAAGCGAAATCTACAAGATCTCATCGTTATGATAAAAATTACGTGGCGCCTCCGCCATCCATTTAGATTCATTTTATTCTATTTCTGTCATCTTCAACGTTCAAGGTGTTGTCTTAAGCCTTCGAGTACACAAACGATGCGAATTATAGTGAGCAGAATGTGCAGAATGCGAAATGTGAGATTTTTATTCAATTTTATTCCACGCTCATTGGCAAGCGACGTTAATGGCTGATGGGCTTCAATTTGGAAGCACGGACATTATTCATTTGTCCAAAGGTACTTTGGGTTGGTACTTCTTTGTATTTTTGTCGATTACCGACCGATTCGATCGCCTTGGGCGTATGCATGGTCATCAACGTGTTGCCTTGGCTCTTGAGCCATCGAACGCCTGATTACACCGACTGGAATACACTTGAAGACATCAAATGCAAGATGCGTTTTTCTTATTGACTGCCGTGTTGTCATCTTGATGCGTTTCGTGTGAGCCTCATGCTCCAACATCACATCACAGACCATCATCGACAGACGTGCGGACGGATGGATGGAAAAAGGCCCACTTTGATTTTTGTGGGCGGTTGCTTTGGATAATTTTTTAACGAAATTTTCGAAAATAAAATAAGCAACCGAATGGATGCTGCGTGCATGCAGACATTTGTTTTAAGTTCTTGGTGTGCGAGCACCTTTTCTGATGCCACCTTGAGCAAGAAGAGTGTGTGTATCTGTCTCGTTGTGTTTCGTTTTGTGTAATTATAATCACATTAGGCTCGGCCAGCCTTCGAAGAGCGAGCTCTTGGAGCACAAGTTTGATGAGAAACTCCATAGGATTGAAGTTCGGAGTGAAGTCTCGACGAGACGCCAGACGCATTATTCCAATGCATTCATCAGTAATCGTTGACTTCAATAAAGAATTGCATTTCTTTGGCATTCGCCTCTCTTTGGCTCTGGAATGGGCAGAGTCGTTCGAGAGCTGATGTTGAAAAAGTGGTAGGACGTTCGATAGTCATCAATTTCCTGTCTTACACTAGAGAAAATTACCAGATACCACGATTCAAACAAAAAAACACCAGCGAACGAAACGAACGAAGAAATTCAAGAGTGAAGAAAACATTGACGCATTGTAATTAGGGACTAATCAACATGTCGAGCAAATCTAAGCCTAAATGAATCGATAAATAATTCGTGCGTTTACGCATTACACACGATGATCTCTGTCAAAATTTGAGTGATCAGTACCTCTGAGGAAATCATGTAGCTACAAATTAACCCTGAGGCATAATTATCATTCTTTTTCTACAAAATGATTATTCTTCAACTTTTTGGGCCTTTTTGTTCCTCAATGTTTTGGAGATTTTAAAGTATTGTTCAACATATAAAGGCTAAAAAAACATGGGAATACATTGATGGTAGAAATTGAAGGTAGAATGAGTATCATAGTTAAATTACATGCAGCTTTAACTTGCGGGATATTCACAGCAACCTGTTGATGTGTAAACTTGTTGGAAGCGATTTCCGCAATTCCCAATGTTCGAATCCATTCAATGTTCGACAAAATCGAATGAGGCTGCAAAGGGCAAAACGGCAGCGAGGAGCGCATTGGGCCCGTCGTTGGCTTCGGCCGTAAAACATGAATGGATCCAACAGGTTGAATAAGGATATCAGGACGGCGATGATGGCGGCGTGAAAAGGATGTAGCAATCCCGCTGTGGGTAGTCTCCAATGGGATGAAAAAAAGGAAGAGTGACGACATGAATTGCTTTTCAATCACCCACCAATTCGAGCACAATTTGTTCACATCGTTTCCATTTTTATGCGCTTTCCATCAAACACACAGATTTACAGTCAGCGCGCGAAAACGAACAAACGAGTGCTATAAAAGATGAAATTCATTATAATGATTTCATAGTTGGGATTTGCACGACGAAGCATATCATCGCATGGTGGATGATATAAAAGCCATGAACTTGTAGCTATGATATGTGCACAATGAGCGCGATGAGGAGTCGGTGCCGTAACGAAATTCTTAATTAATTATTATTTTTCTTCTTTGTGGCGCGATTATATTGCCCTGTGCACATCTGGACGGGCCGTTTCGATGCGAGCAACGACGACCGTTGATGCGACGAATTACATTTTTACATCAATTTTTCCACCTGGACACTTTATAATATTTTTACTGCCGCTTGGACAATCTTCCACTATATGTGATTTGTCATTGTTTTTATCTCGAATGCCGTATGAGAACGTACATATTTCACGTTATGTCTTGTGATAATGACCAGCATTTATGATCGTGGCTAATTCAGTCAAAATCTCATTGGATATTAAATTTTCATCAAAAATAGTGAGAATAAAGTACAAAGCTCTTGACACTTGGAAGTTCCAATCCACTGAAAATGTAGCTATCATTAAATTTTCAGTCCAACTGTTCTCGGTATCTTCTGGATCGATTAATATCCGATTTTGCCATCCTCCCCAACAAAAAATTGCATCTAATGGGGCAAAAACGCCGCAGCACTCTTCGGGCATCCTATTTTGGTCGCATTGCACATTAAAACCTTCTGCTTCAACGTCATTTTCGCCTTCACCACGAGTCAACTGCAGATGAAGAGCATCGCAGAACATGGGAAAACTTATATGTGTGCGCTGGACGATGAGGCTAATCAATATTGAGCAAGAGATGCCGAACGCCCCGAACTCACCCAAGGCATATCGAAGCCATCGAACCGCTTCGTTCTTCGGCTCTTCGGCGCGGTGCCCTAACTAAACGACCCCGCTTAATATGATTATAATGATAACTTGCGTCAGATGAGCCGAAGAAACAACGCAAACGACGATAAATACGAGAGGCACTCGTAGAATAGATATTTTAGAAATATTCCAGACGTTACACAAACCCATCAACATCTCCTTGTACCATAGCCCACATTGCAATCACATGATATTCCAAATGTGTGCTGATTGATGGTATGGGATACACTCAGTAGATGCATTACCGACGAATAAAAGTTATTGATAACCTGGCAGTTCTCGTCTTCTCCAACTAATAAATATCTTTACCGAGCTGTGAGCGGCATCGTCCATCGAGCATCGGACATCATTCGCTTTGTTGCTCTTGTCTTTGGGACCGATGGAAAGGTGCGCTCGGTGAAGAGGTAATATCCGTATTTGTAATACGTCAAAAATGGTGGAAAATTAGATGAACGCGCAACCGGTGCTGGTGATGGAAGGACTGCGGTCGGATTGAAGCGACCCATCCGCTGGATGCACACCCAATGCACACGGTGGTTAATTTGAAACATTGAAGGTTAATCAATCAAGAAGACACTCGAAAGCTTAAAAGTACCGAAGCGCCGCCGATTGCATGCAACTGGGTGCTGGTCGGATCGCCGAAGGACCTTCGTATAGCTCTGGATCATTAACGACGACGGAACTTCAATAATTACATGAAAACACTACAAAAAAATACGAGAAAAATTAATGAAACCGCCGAGCGAAAATGAATTATAAATACATTTGGCGCCTTTTTGATTAATCAAGGTGGTAAGACAATCACAGGTTTAATCAAGATTGGATGGAGAAGACTTGATTTCATCTTTGACATGTATCCAACCAGAATTAATTACTCTTTGCTGTAGTTTTTCTTAACAAATCTTGTCTCTAGATTTCTTGAAATTTTGCAATGTTTAGACTTTGAAATTGAAATGTAAAAAATTGTTATATCTTCACTAGAAGCTGAGTTCCATAATTAGAACACAATAATTTTTGGCACATTATCTCCAGGTTTATTGGCAAAAATGCAATTTATATGTGTTACGGAGAAAAATAGCGGAAGGAAATGCTACGAAGCCATAAACGTGGCAAAAGATCACCACTTCAGCGCGTATTTACTGTTTAGTGTTCAATAATATTTTCTCTGGCAGACATTCGTTACTATTATGAGAACAGCCATGCCTCACATATTGCCGAGCATCATTACATTGATTCGAAAATATTGCCGCTTCGACGATGCTGCCGTAGGACTCTATGGCAGAAGATGCATTAGTCGAAGAACATTAAGGCAGCCGCGTTCCAGGACTCGAGAATAACTGAGACGACACAAATGGTGATGCATGATAGATATTATAGATAATAGAACATTACTGAAATGTGTTCCATGCAATCTTATAACTCAGTAGTATACACAAATATTTCCAACGTTTTCTTGATGTGTCCAATAGCAATTCAATCAACAAAAACCACAATCAAAAAAGTACGACATGACCATCAGGAATATGGAATCTTTATAAATGATTCCAAGGTGCGAACGTCTCGAACGATTCAATAAAGTTTCCCATTGTCGAAGGCTTAATGCCTAAATCATTCCCCCCGAATTACGTGCCTTCTGAACGAAGAGACGCGTTATAACATACATGTACCCTGTAGTAAATCCCTTTTTAGTAGTTTTTTTCTCGGATTTCTCATATTCATTGATGATTTCCAACGATGATTCAACACAACTCGCACCATGCGACACACAACTTACGGATTTAACGACTTAAATGTATATATCGCATCGATTTAATAGCAGTTAACCGGTAGCTGGTAGCTGGTGAACGCGAGGTATTGAAAGTTGGTTTGTCAGGCTTGCAGACACCGATCAAAGAGGACCAATGAATCGACCGAGCTTACCATTGAATGAAGAGCAGCCAGGATGAATATGAAATAACTGAAAATAAGCGTGGCTGAATACGATGAATAAAAATCCCTGAGAAATAAGTCCTCAATATGGATGAATAAATTCAGGTAGCGCGATAATCGACATCCTGTCTTTTCTTCCACGAAGCAAGGACATTGATAGACAATCCTAATCAATGTTTTCAAACGAGATCCCCGCCTGAAAGAGAGTAATCTACGTAATTGATTGCTAAACGAGATAATTCGCTAATTTCCTGACAAATTGTTCGGCATTTTCTCCACGGCCACACGTTGACAAACAAGTGCGGTGAAGCATTTGCTTGAGCTTTCGGCATTTGACTTGCTCTCCGAGTGGGTACACCCGGGTGGATGAATAGAGCCAAGGCTGGCATTCCTGAGTTCTGCCGCAGTTATTCCAATTACGCACGCAGGAATTTCGCTTTCATCAATACACGTCTGATAGCTGGGTGCCCCTCATTGGCAAAACTTCAAACTTCCAGCCGTGCTTCGTGCGCCTCCAACAAATCACGACAGGATTAGGTGCTCCAGTGTTGACGAGGGGCTTGTTAAGCTTATCGCAGCTTGTTAGGTAGCGAATATTAAAAAATTGCGAATTTCGTTTGAAGCCCTCCGATGGGCTCGATTTTAATTAATTCGCAAACATGTGCGTGCTGAAGACGGTAGTGAAAGACGTACTGTTTGCATACGACATCCTGATGCACCGACAGATCGCCCAGCTGAGCATCATAGATGATTATTAATACTTCATTTAAAAGTGACTATAAATAATATTTGTTCTGGAGCCAACGGAACGCCAATGTGAATGATCTCTTGCATTAGCGCTGCTGAGCTATTTCATTAGTCTTTATTCGAGTCATCTGTGCGGCACGGCCCGTCGTCGTCGAAACGAAGCGCGTTCGGCTTTTGATGATGATCACTGCGCATTGAATGACTTAGGATCGACACAAAATGTCTAGATTATTGGCAAAGATTGTGTGCGCGCGGCGCGCTCAAGACTCTTCAGCCAGTCAAGAGCGATTATGGATGTTGTACAAATGTTCCAAGCACTGCTTGGGAGATCCGCCTCTATTGATAGCGATTTTCCTTCGGCTAAATGACGCTTAGCATGTTAATTTATCACATGTCTATGATGTCTGCGATTTCTTATACTTTTCCCTCACTTGGACTTGGACCACTCCAGCAGCATCTGTAAGGAATTATTTGTCGTATTGTACCACAGGACATATTGGAAATTTCTTGGGTTTCCTACCGGGCATCTTTGGGTAAAAAAGCACGTAAAACACGAGGAAGGATGCGTGGGTGGTCTGCGGCACCCGGTGATGTTATGCTCTGTTATGATCTCTTCTCATCATCATCATATACGCGCGCTCTCGATTATGACTACCGATTTACAGCGTCGTACGGCCATGCACCGAAATGCTGTGGTGCCATCTTCCTTCGTTCTTCGGCCTTTTCGTAAATATACAACCGTAAACTTTTAATAAACACATATGCGCCGCATAGACAGGAAGTGGTGACAAATCATCGCATCCGAGATGCAATCTTCCAATCTCGATGGATGGATAGATGGATGCGTTGAGGTTTGTGGGGGACACTCGGTGGATGCTTTACATATGTTTTAATTATAAGTAGACGGAGGCGTACAAGGGCAAAAAAGAAGTAAGCGACGTCTAAATGTTTGAATGTTGAACGCACTAATAAATTTTATAATCGCTTTTGATCTATATGAACGTTATAGAGTAGTTGATGCTTGATGATGTTGATCCGACCATTATGACATATAGGTGATCGTAAATATGCGTATCTGATGAGCATATGTGTACACATCACAAAGATTACTGTCGGGTTTTGTCGTTCACTCGTCATTCCATCGATTTTCTAACGCGTTTAACGTTTGGATCATTGGTTTTTATGCCTTGGGATATGTGGGTGGTATTTCATATGTGGTTTTGCTTCCAAATCATTATTATTTGATTGTAGACAAATATTGCCAAATTTAAAGTAAAGCAAAGCCAAAAGATTGTTCAGTACCAACTTTTTGTTCTTTTAAGACTCAGCCATGATTGGTTCAATCAACCTGGATTTTACAGTAATCTGATTGTGAAATCATCCTTAAGAAAGATTCAATCATTCATATCATGTTCCCAATTCCTTTTTCCTTATCTATCCAGACTTGAACCTTTTTCTTGGAACTTGTACTCAAATTGCAAAAATGTATCCAATTGTTGCTACTTGACCTCAGTTTGAATTTTAAATTTCCATCTACAATTTGGTTCTTTCTGACAATGAGCAGAATAATGTAGGAATATTAATGGGCTACATACCCAATTAAAAAGAAAAAGTAAAACATGTAAATACAAATCCATTATAAGATAATAAATACAAACATTTCATATTCCTTGCATTCCATCTCACTCAAATAATAACCAAGATGATGAGAATAATAATAATAAAATAAAGCGAACAAGTGAGTGGTGGATATAGCTAGGAATATGTGTATGCCATATTTGCAGGCAAAATAATAATGGCACATTATTATAAAACCTAAAACGAAGCTCGCATACACCCAACAAACAAAACGAATGCTGCCCATTGCTTTCGCTTGGAACGGTCTAGGCCCCATTCCCGAAAAACATCGGGCATGGCGCGCAAGAGAAAAAGTAATTAAAAGAATTTAATGTTCGCCAAATATAAAATTCAAAACCTCACCCTGACTCTCCTGCCCATTCGGCCATCATCATCGCCGCATAAGCGCACGCATCTAATATTAGATATACACATGTATAAAGTATAACAAACCGACCTCCCCATCAGGACTCAAACCCTTTTCCAGCCTGCCACTCACACACATGTGCGTGGAAATGCAGAAACAAAAACCACCCCCTCATTTCTCTCTTTCTGCACATATATATTTAATATATACACGTAATAGGAAGATATTTTATAAAACAAACGCGTATGGACCATACATAGTATCTATTTGGGGCACATCCCTAAAGTATGAGTAGGTAGGATGCAATATAAAACGAGTAGATACGCGGGCACGTGGACGGCGATTTATAAAAAAGTGATTAAAAATATTCTGGGGGTGACCCATGGACCATCCAGGATGCTTCGTGGTACTTCGTTTTATATTTGCCCTCACGTATGCTCCTTAATCATTTCGTACCTTCTGCGGTATGTGCGTAGCGTACACGATAATCGCAATTAGTAATTAGATCTTTTTTTTAAGTACGGCCCATAGAGGAAAAAAACGGAGGAAAATTATTGCTAGGATATGCTCTGAATTTATTTAAATGTAATTTTTAATATAAGTGTTTTAACTGGGTAAATTCAATTTGCTGCTAAAATTTTAGACTACTCTATAGAATTTAAATATGGTATAAGAATGTGTGTGTGACTTATTTTATCTAACTTTTATGAAATCCAATAAGCTTAATGCTCTAATTAATGCATCTACAATATGCATTTTGTAATTTAGTACGAGAGTACAATTCAGAGACCCTCATAAAAATATTCCGCGTAAAATCCTCAGATCCTCCAACTAATCTTTTTATATCGCTAATAGGTGCATAGTATATGTTCGGTATGCACACACGTTACTTAATGCGTTTTCTTTCCCGAGTTTTCCCTCCATATCTACAGGGCTGGAAGCGAAACCCTCGCTGGACAGCGATGGAAATTTGAGACGACGAACCCTAGGAACAACAATGCGACTCGGTATTGCAGTTACTTAATACACAACGAGATTAAAAACATTCCTCTTAAGCCTTTTTTCCTCGTTTGCCAAATGTTTGTTTCCGCGTTCACAAAGTAGCCGGGCAAAAATGTTTTCCGAGGGGCGGCATCGTCCCCCCTCACACCCCCGCCTGCTCTTAGGTACGAATATGCAAAGGCAGATCGTATATGCGAATGTGAATGCGAATGCGGTTGACCCTTAGGCATAACTTCATCTTTCTTCGTCCTTTTTTTCGCCGCCCCCTCGCGCTCTGTTGTTGTTTTAGCATTTGAGCACGCGGTTGTCTTTGTGCTTTGCTGGCCGTTGCTGAGGAAAAAACGAGAAAAATTCATACGTGATACATATTTCTGACTAAGAGCTGCCCCCAACCCTGCACCGCCGCCCCCCAACACACCTCTCTCTTTGGCTGGCATGTGTGTGTGTGTGCTGATATAAAACGATAAAAATAGAAGGTCCTCGGGGCATCATCGCAGGAGCTCCTGCTTGTGTTGCTTTCCAAGAGTGCACACGCCGCCTCCGAAAGAGCATGAGGGTTGGGGCTGGACCTAAAGGGTGATGTGTGGTATGAGGGGGGCGGCAGCTGTAACGATGCAGGCATGCTTCGTGTGGGCGAGAGGGTTTCCTTTAATTTTTTTCCAACAACGAGCGCGTGTTTGTAATACAAATGTGAGCTCAAGGTAGTAAGCTTTTTGCTAATAAAACAAATATGTAAGCGCAATGGAGGCGGCGGTGGTGGCGGCGCACCAGGCTTGACTTTCATTAAAAAAGACAAAAATATAACAAGATAAATGAGCTTGCTATAGAAGGAGTTAAAGAGAATACATTTATTGTATCTGGAATCATCTAGTGAGGGATTTTTTAGCATGGGCTCTTTGATTTGCAATCATTTCCGGTAATTTTACAAGAAGTCTTTGTCTGAAATATTTGTCCAATAAATATTCTTATCCCTTTGAAAATTTTCCTTTCAAAAGATAAATATTGAAAGGAGAAATCACCTCGTAAAGTTTCGAAACTAAAGACGTGAGTATTCAATAAAATGAATAATTTATGAGTTCGAAACTTGATTTACAATAGACAAGATGTGACTTTACTGCCTAATACAAAACTGAAGATTCAAATTTTACTGCCTCCAATTTTCCATCTGAAAACGTTCACGAGCATCAATCCCAAATACAAAGTAGCAAAGCACATTGAAAGACGGGATCATTTAAATATTTTAGCACCAAACTGTGAAATCGATATGAGACTAATAAACACAAAAAACATCCGGTGGCCATAAACGATAAAACTTCCTCGTTTTGCCGCCCACATCTTCCCTCGCACTAAGTCGGCTGTGTGTGCATGTTCAATTAAGAAGAATTCAATTAGATACGACGAAAAACAATTATTAGTATCACGTGTTGTCATCGGCGGTCTCGCAGCATACAAAGTTGGCCCACAATGGGCTCTTATTGAGGTTTTATTGCCGTCTCCGAGACTTCGATTCAATTTTCGTATCGTCGGACAATCTTTGCGTCCATGGAATCTGCCTTCTTCCGTTGTCTGCAGTCTGGACATGGGGACATTAGACGAGCCCCCTCATTCCTTAATAAAAACTCTCCCGATCAGACGATGGCAATATAAGTCCGCTGCCAATCTTCAAGATGGTCCGGCAGCATCCCTACTCAATAATCCGCAACGGACGAGAGCAACAAACAATTCAAAAGGCGATTTGAACGCACGTAGTACGCAACGACTTGGTGCACGCACATCGATGCCGGTCATTTCTTCGGATACAGTTTGGACATGATGTCCGGGATGTGGGTGCTCGTTGATGGCTGCGCGAATGTGTAATATCGGTACACACGGTGATGTTGTTTGTCGGCCGGGGACGTGATGAGAGGTCCTCGCGCGCGAGCCGAAGACCCCCTGCGCTTAGATACGTCGTAAAAGATTTTACGATCGTGTATCGGTTGCTTATCTGCTTTTTCGGTGGCGGCGACGGCGATGCTGGCCACCGTGTGCGGGGGGCACCCTAGGCTTCAATAACCATTTCGGTCGGGCGATCGTTCCAGTCCACTTTACTCATCTTCTCAGCACCATTCTGGTGACTCCTGCAGTCTTGGTCCTGCAGACTTTTACAATATAAGAGCATGGTGGTTTTGGCAAACGTTCGACATTCGACGTTCGACATTCATGTCGCTGTCCGCACTCTTGCCCCATCGTGGGGCCGATGAAGGGCTGGAGGAGATGGAGGAAATATTAAAGTGCGAAAGCTTTCGGTGTTCGTCTTCGGACTTTTACTGCCCGCCTCGTTCGTTGATGACTGACAGCCTCATATGACCGGATTTATTTATTTTTTGCCTCGTCGGGCAAGACGAATGCCGATGGAGCCAATAGCGAGTGGGGCGGTTCGGTCAGCCATCCGGAGAAAATTGGGCATAACACTAAAACAATAAAGTAGGATTTTTTTACGATGATGGATTTTATACGATATTGGTGGATCGTGTGTGTGTGTATTCAGTGATTGATTGCCGAACGCATTAAAAGTTTATTACGTGCAGTTATAACGTCTGTTTTATAACCATTAACAGGAGGTTCTTTTTGCTTGGATCGCGGAGGGCTTTCTGCTCAATTAAATTCCGAGATCATTTTCCGACTGGTTGATTGATTCAATTGTTCCAGATATCAATGCAACCTGGCTCCTTATGTCACTAATATGAAGGATGTGATTCATATGTTGGTTCCAACTTCTATGATCTTGAGGGTTCCAAAGTTCCAAAGTTATCTCTTGCCAGGAATTTAGTGAATCACATTGGTTCCTACTTCAGTATTTGATGCCTAAGAAACTTAGCTTAAGAAATGTATTTGATGTCAAATATACAAAATAAAAGCTAATTAAATTTGTCACTTGAACTAACATAATGTGAAAGCATAATAATGCACAGATAGCGAGCAGTTGATTAATTAAAATTTCATCCGGATGGAAGAGAACGCCCGCGCCCGAAGAAATCTTAACAGAAATCAGCAGAAATTAACCCTTACTATACAATTAGACGAGGAAAAAGGTATTTTCTTTTCGTTTCGTTTATAATATGATGACGGTGATGTTTTTTCATTTTCGTGTCCTTTAATTTAATGTGCACCGAGCGACGAGCGCGCGCACACACAACGACTCGAAGATATAGATATGAAATGACGTTCAGCTTCTCCTGTTTTCCTCCGGTTAATGAAATATTCATCTGCAATGAGTATTTTTCTTTAATTTCACTGCCTTGCCCACGCTATTCCTCCAGCCCCGCCGAGCTGGTTGGTGGGCGCAAGCGAGAATCAAAAAACTCGGTCCCGACGAACATACACACACAGCAAAAAAATAAATAAACGAAAACAAAGATTGTTAATTAACATTTTGATTTTGTTATCTCTCGAACGAATGAACGAATAAACGAACGGGCGGACGTCTTCAGCCCGTGTCTCTACCTCGTGCCCATACAATGGCTGAGGCGAAGCAAAAAAAAAACCGTCGAGGCAAAAGAGCGAAAGGGGCAATTAAAAATTTGCGCGCAGATATCGCTCCAGCCGCCAAAGCGCCATCCTCCTCCTCCTCCTCCTCCACCACCCGACATCCCTTCGAAGTTTTGCATTATGTACCTTGCAAAGGAACAAGCATCCAGACACACATACATACAAGCAGAGGAGGAGGGAAATGCAGGAGCAATGGTGGGGGCGGGAGAGGTCGGCGGCGAAAAAAGTAAAGAGTACACACAATAAAATGACAAATTAAACAAAAACCCTTGTACCACGTACCAGCAGCCCAGGCTAAATGAGAAGAATGAGAAAAGGAATCGGACACATGCGCCGTTGACAGAGGCGCAAATAAAAAATAATCAAGGCAGAACGCGGCGGCACAAAAACGCAATCAAAGGGTATGGGGGCGGAAAGGAAAGGGTTTCTTCAAACAAACGCTTTCCAGATGAGCTGGATGGCACATCTCTGCAGGATTCCTCTGGAGTAAGGATTGCACCAGAGCATTTTTAAATCAGCTCGCTCTCATTGATGACGATGACGCCTGGTTTTAATGAGGCGGCCATTTTAACGGCGACATCCTGTATGGACAAATACGAGGAGAAATAATTATCAAGCGCTTATTATTTGAATAACAAGTTCTCCCAGTAGCAGCAACAGCACCAGCAGAGAAGAAAAATCACGTCAGATTGTTAATTATGATTGCAGCCAGGACAATGAGAATTTTATGATAGGCATATTGTTCTTTTGATTTTTTGTTGGTATCCTGCAAGGCTATTATCTTTAGGCTGTACGTGATCCGTGTATCTGTCAGGTATCTGATCAAAAATTCTAAAATATGTATAAGTAAAAAATAACTTCAGAGTATTGTTGTATCTTCAAAGTGAATTTTCCGAATTTTCCAAGTGGATGAATTCAGCCACAGAGTAGGATCCTTTATGAAAATCAGTAATTATTTTATTCAAATTATTCCAGACTAATCAAATCATCTATGGGAAGGTACGAAGAGTCTTTTCCATCCGCATGTTAATTAAGCGCAGATAATTTGATAGGCAATTACTCTTTTTTTGGCAGCGGCCGGCACAGCGCGTCGGACGACGCACATGTAGGATATTATTAGATTATCCTTAAAGGATAATAAAATATTCTCATTTCTTTGCTGAATGGGTGGGGGCGCCTCCGTGGAATTCGAAACCCTTTTATTATGAAAACGCGAAATACAATAAGCGGCGTATGTGGCCCATCCATTCGGGAACGTAAAGAGTGGCCGAGGCCTTTTTCTCGGGGGTGGCGGTTGGATCGACGGCGTAGACGTTATAAGCGTTCGTTATGACGCCGCCACCGCCGCCGCCGCCGCCGCCAACGCTGACCAGCAGCCGGCTGGATCCGCACTGACGAATAAACGAATATTAAATAACGAGAAACGAACATGCACGCAATTTTGACATTCCTATTTGCGGTCTGCCTCCGTATTTCTCTGCCGGCGGAGACGGCCACTGGCCGGCTGAGGCTGCTTGCTCGAGAAGAAGCGGTGGAGGCGGCGGTAGAGAAAGAGCAAGCATGGCCGGACGGGACTTTTGCATAACTTATTCATAGCTTGCATAACTTAAATGCGGGACGGTGGAATAATAAAAACAGATGAAATGTACGTGGAAACGGAATGAGCGCATAAAAATGTGATGTGTTCAATATTTTTTATTCAAATTGCTAATTAACTCGGGGGCGGCTGCTCAGGAATCATTCGCAGGGGACTTCATTTCAATCACAATGATAATTTCGCTCATATAAAAGACAGTATGACAAAACCTCAGAAAGGTTTTGTTTTCTGGATGTGATCATCAAAACGTGGCTATACGAGACATAGTTTTAAATTACATTCTGTTCTTAAAAAATTGCAATATTTTCGCCTTTTTTCGCACTTTTAACTGCGTATAACATTTAAGCGGTTGGGCCAATTAAACTAAAGTTAGAACTAAATTGTAGGTATTGATGAGCACTTTTCAAAAATCTTTAGGTTTATGACTATTAGGTCCTAGGGAGAGCAGAAATCGCGTTCGAAGAAAAAAATTGCAAAAAAAGTTTGTAGCGAAAAAAGCGATGAGCAATTCTTAAAATCGCTCAAGTTTTCAAAATTTTTCATATCTCCGAAACTAATAGACCGATTTTGATGATTCAAACGGCATTTATAATATTTTGACGAAAAAATAACATTAAATGTGATCCCGAAACTCTGCGGGACTCGGAAATATCAAATCGTAAAAAATGGGGTCCTAAACTTGAAAAATGGTGTCTTAAATATGCAAAATTTTCGCTTTTTTTTCGCTCTTTAACTGCGTATAACTTTTAAACGCTTAGACCAATTAAACTAAACTTAGAACCAAATTGTAGGTCTTGATGAGCACTTTCCAAAAATGTATTGGTTCATGCCCTTTTGGCAATGGGGAGCGCAGAAATCGCGTTCGAAGAAAAAAGTTCAAAAAAAAGTTTGTAGCGAAAAAATCGATAAGAAATTATTAAAATCGCTCGAGTTTTCAAAAATTTTCATATCTCCGAAACTAATGGACCGATTTTGATGACATTTATAGTATTTTGGCGAAAAAATAACATTGGTCATGGTCCCGAAACCCTGCGGGAATCGGAAATACCCGAACATGAAAAATGGTGTCTTAAATATGCAAAATTTTCGCTTTTTTTTCGCTCTTTAACTGCGTATAACTTTTAAACGTTTGGACCAAGGAAACGAAATTTAGAACCAAATTGTAGGTCTTGATGAGCACTTTCCAAAAATGTATGGGTTCATGCCCTTTTGGCAATAGGGAGCGCAGAAATCGCGTTCGAAGAAAAAAGTTCAAAAAAAAGTTTGTAGCGAAAAAATCGATATGAAATTATTAAAATCGCTCGAGGTTTCAAAATTTTCATATCTCCGAAACTAATGGACCGATTTGGATGATTCAAACGGCATTTACAGTATTTTGGCGAAAAACTAACATTGGTCATGGTGCCGAATCTGTACGAGATTCAGAAATGCCCGAATTTGCAAAATGGGTTCATCATCAAATTTCTGCAGATTTTTTTGCAATTTGACAATATCACCCCCATAAATGAAATTCAACGTCACTCTTATTCAATTTTACCCCATCAAATCAATTACTCTGTTAATTTTTCACCCCCATCAACTCCCATTATAATTTTTTGCCATCAATATTCGCCAATATTTGGACGTTAATTTGACCACCCCTATCAGATTGGAGATTGATTGACCCACGCAACCGGACAGCATATGTAATTGGAGCATCGGGGTGTAAGTAGCTCGTCGGCCTTCCATACGAGCTTCCGGTAATACGGGCTTCCGGTCCGGTCGGTCCATCTTGGCTCATGCGTGCGGACTCATCTCTTCGGCTGTCAGCATCCATTTGCATGCGGCGCGTGCTGGAGACGTACTCGAATGTGTTTGATGTGTCGAACGATGGTTCTCAGGTTGTGCGATTACCGCCCGACCAGACTAACTAAGAGGATTTCCGGTATGAGCCCGCGTTCGACATATGCCAACGAGCCGAAAGTGATGAGTATGCATGAACCGGAAGCTGCCGCACGAGCAGCAACAGCGTATGCAGATGCTTCTTAGTAAATGACCCTTAATCTTCGAGTGGATGAGAGAGGGTTAAGTGAGTGGTCCCGTTTCCGGATGACAATCAGCTGAAGAAGTACTTCAATTGCATACGTTTCTTGATGAATGAATGAATTTCCTTTGAGGAATTTCAAGATATTGAAATATTCGTTTGATTTTTGGTTTTTTTTGAGAAAAATATAGTTGAAGAAATTGTCTTTAAAATGAGATATTAGTTGATTAAATTGTCCTCAGGGAAATTGGGTTTTTCCTGTTTAGAAAAAATGGCAAAAATTTAATGGTAAAATTGCAAAATAATAAAGAAACAATTTCTTGTAGAAAAAATCATAACCTAAAACGCCAACATCATAAATCATTTCATTTCATTTGTTTTCCTTCGCTTTGACAGCGCTTTCCATTGAAATGCAACGTTGCCATTCACGTTTATCTACAAATATTGAATCGCATGATCATTTGATCCAATAACAGCGCAGAAAAAAAGCAAATCACACCGCAAACTGAATCCGCGCCGAGAGACAAAACCGAATCAGGACGAAGGACCATTCAATGCGCGCCATGTTGTGCAGGATAACGGTTTGCGGCGTTGCCATCCGATATCTATTTGACTTGATATCCACCCGAAGGATACATGGAAAAATAGACAGGAACAGCTGTAGGGTGTGTTGCTGGTGGAGTTCCGTATGAGTGATGGTAGTAGGATGGGCAAAATGTTGCAAATCGAAGAAAATGGAAAATCGCCGAAGGTGGCTCCCAGGTGCTGAAGAGATAAGCCGTGGATGCGAGGGATACTTGGGGAGCTTCGGCTGCATATTTCAGGATGATCATTCAGCGAATCCTTTCACTAGCTATCGCAGACTCGAGGACTTCCGGCCGGCGCGCATTCAAGCCCGGTTTATACACCCACCTATTTCGAGGACGTCCTTCTGATATCACTTTTATTCACGTTGTAAACATGTAAAATGTTGTGGAATATTCAAAGTATTGGTTGCATTTGGTTTTTGGCTTTTCAGTTTTATGTTTATGCTGAAGACGTGGTTTTATGGTTTTCTTTCATGAGGTTCTGAATTTTAGAAGTCTGAAGGTTAGAGTATAAATTAGGGATGAAAATACCGGAAGTGATAAGTCTGTAGCTCAAATGGGTCACCTATAAATGATATCTAAATATGTGGATCCAAAGAGTTTAGTTTGGAGATGAGGTACTCAAGGATTTTTGAAGATTGTGGGCCAACAGTTATGGATCTAGGAAATCTAATAAAATCATGTTGTTGGATATTAACTGAGCTTCAAAATTCCGGAAATGGAAAGTTTTTAGCCCATATGGGTCGTCCATAATTGTAATCCAAATATATAGGTCAAATGAGTTTGGTTTGAAGATGAAAGACTGCAAGGATTTTGAAGATTAAGGATAGACGACCATGGACCAAGCAAATTCAATAGAACCATGTTGTAGAGGATTAACTTAGCTTCAAAATACCGGAAACGGAAGGTCTCTAGCCCAATTGGGTTGCCCACAATTGTAATCCAAAAAGACAGCTCAAATGAGTCTGATTTGAAGATTAAGAACTGCAAGGATTTTTGAAAATTAAGGATAAACGACAAAGGACCAAACAAATTCAATAGAACTATATTGTAGAGGATTAATATAGCTTCAAAATACCGGAAACGGAAAGTCTCTAGCCCATATGGGTCGCCCACAATTGTAATTCAAATATAGACCTCAAATGAGTCTGATTTTAAGATAAAGGATTGCAAGGATTTTTGAAGATTGAAAACAAACGACTATGGACCAAGCAAATTCAAAATAAACCGTGTTGGAGGGGATTAACTGGGCTTCATAATACCGGAAACGGAAATTCTCTAGCCCAATTGGGTTGCCCACAATTGTAATCCTAAAATACAGCTCAAATGGATCTGATTTTAAGATGAAGAACTGCAAGAATTTTTTAAGATTGAGGATAAAAGACCATGTACCAAGCAAATTCAAACACCATGTTGTAGGGAATTAACTGGGCTTCAAAATACCGGAAATGGAAAGGTTCTAGCCCACATGGATCGTCCACAATTGCAATCCAAAAATTCAGCTCAAATAAGTCTGTTTTTGAGATGAAGAACTGCAAGGATTTTTGAAGATTATTGACAAACGACCATGAGCCAAGCAAATCCAATAGAACCATATTGTAGAGGATTAACTGAGCTTCAGAATACCGGAAATGGCAAGGTTCTAGCTCACATAGGTCGTCTACAATTGAATTTTGAAATCCAATAGAATTTCTAAAATATTAAATAGAAAGAAAAACAGAAATCAAAAACGTATTTGAAAAACCCCTTTCTACAAAACCGGAAATCCGGAAGTAAATGGAAATTAATATGTTATTGCGCACATAGAAAAACCTGAAAATTCTATATTCCCACATTAAATCCTTTCAAGGATAAATTTACAAAAAAACTTTCCCGCATTCTTTACAAAACAGAAAAACCGGAAAAGCCTGAAAACACCCTTGCAACGAAATCTTTGCCTCCTTGATGCTGGAGTATATTCCCTATTAAAACATAATTTAATAAGCATTAAATATTAATCACGAGACCGGAAAAAAGTCGCAACTCCAAACAGCGTCGCTAAAATATGAAAAGCGTTCTTATCCTTTTAAGGGAAAAACCTTCAGCGCTTCCAAGCACATTTTCCGCGTTACGCACCCATAACCCATTTAAAGGGGGCGCGCTCATTCACTTTCTCCGCTTTCCATGCCGCGCATTTTCCCACCCCCCCGCATTTTTCCGCAACCGCCGCCAAAGCAAAAATTCTTCAGCCGCCCTTCTTCCTTATTTGCCGCCATCGCCGCCGCCGTTAAAGATTGCAAATTTGTTTACACTCGCTAATGAATATTTATGCATCGCGAAACCATTTTTTTTCTTCTTTCGGCCGCCCCCAAAGCCTTTTACCATTCATTTTCCGGAAAAACTCGGATGAAAGTGGAGCTTGTTTAATAGTTTACACTAAGTGAATATACTTCCGGTTTGTTATGTGTTTTTACTTTAGGTCATTTATCGACTTCCGGGTTTCATAGTTTTAGTCTACAAAGGATCCAAAATTGTGGATAATCAAAGATTTCTTATTGTTAGAAAATTTTAAAAATTTTTATGAAATTTGAAAAACAGGAATCCGGAAAAAAGTTAAACCAAAAACCTTATTGATATATATGATGTTTAGAACGGGTAAAAATGAAAATGTACTAACCGGAAGTCAGCGACTTTTTGTGAAAATTGAAATTACTAATTTTTCTCTAAATTTTTTCCTTTTTCCTCCAGAAAAATATCGTAAATCCTGAAAGTACAAAGGATTAATCCCGGATTACAAAATACGTCAACCCTTTATGTTTGTATTTTCCGGATTTTCCTCCCTGTGACGTCACAACCTCGAATGCAACGTTGCCGTATCTTGACAGGACAATTCCCATAAGGCCATTGGATTGAACGATGAAACGACGCCATTTCCGGTCTCTATTATTGATTAGTATCGATGGCATTTGCACGTGTTTGAGACTATTTGTGTCAACCTTCTTAAATTTCGTCCCTTCCGGTTCATTTTTTCGCACGAAAAGAAATAAAGATGTCGGCCTTTGTTACTTTATAATAAAACCCTTTCATATATTTTTTCATAAAAGTAAATTAATACGGGGACAAAGCGTGAAAATGAGGAGGCGGCCAAACAAAATGGCCGCCCTTTGGAACACGAAAAAGGCGACGCAATTTCGGGCGCGCATTGATTTAGTTAGTGACAGCTAAGCGCGTTGTTTCCGGCGGGACTTCGCCCGGGAACAATTTCGTCCTGGCGCGGCCATCGTCATCGTCATGTCTTCGTCCTTTGCGAATTGAGGGTTATATAAGGTGATTATTTCACCGCTAGGTGGAGACGTGTGATGACTGCCAATTGAGCCGCGTCGGTTTCGATTTTCATACGATGTCCTTTCCTTTATCCTTTTCCGGAAAATGTTTACGCACACATCCGTACAACAAACCATTTTCTTGCGGCGTATTAACTTTCGCATTCTCCCTCATGACCTGCTCCAATTCAGGACGCAAACCGGAAATGCGCACAAATAATATTCCCCAACGTTTTTCCGCTTGTCTTCGCCATGTGAAAACAATATTAAATTCCTGCAAACAAAAATACCGTCGAATATATCCTCCTCAGGAATTTTGACCCCAAAATTACCATCTTCCTTGTATTTTGTAGTTATCCTGGATAATTATTTTGTTTGAAATTCCACTCCAAAGTCAAATTGCCACGCAGATAATAGAAACAATTTGAGGTTAGAATTCTCTCTGCAAGCATATAATAAGGATAATGACGGTATCCTTCATGCTTTTTGGTGAAAGCATCCCGGAAATGTCGACTCACTCGAACAAAGATATGTTTATCATTGTGCACATCTCAGAGATGTCATCAGCCAACCCGGAAGTGTGTGCCCACGCGAATTCCTAATCAAGCATCCTCGCAGTGCAGTTAGCAACAATTAAACTTACGCCATTACTGTCAAAGTGGCGGCAGGAGCTAAGTGATGATTCGATCTGGAGGAGAGTGCAAGAACGCTTTGAGTTTCCACCCCCTCCTATTCAAATGCAGTGTTGCCGCTATCGCTTCCGGGTTTCACTTTGTGATATCCGTCCCAAAGGACCAGCCATCACAGAAACACCAGACTATTGTAAATAATTGCATCATGCAGTAACCGGAAATTGGAGAATTCACATTCATATTCACAAAATCTTCTCATTAATTTCCGTGGAAAAAACTCATTTAAAGAAAACAAAAACTGATTAATTTCTGCATATAGACTAAACAGGAAAACCGGAAATTGAAAATTTTGATTATTTGTTGTATAATATATAAAAGAAATGCTTTAATTGATTTATCAGAATGATCTATTTCCCAAGTCAATACAAAAGGATAAAATTCATCCGCCATTTTGATCTATTGTTATCCTGGATAATCAATCTCGAATGCCTTTCAGGATTTCACTGGGAAAATTCACTTCATCACTGAATGAAAGATCTACGTTTCCATATTCATTCAACTCTCAGAGCTGCCATTTAAAGGATATCGAAACGTTCTTGCAGAAACTTTCCTCTTTCTTCTTCAAGAATCAAATATATTCGCATGGAAAATCCCGAAGAATGAAATCAATTGAATTGAACTGACATCACGGAAAATAAATGCAAGTATTTATGCGTTGATAGAAGGATTATACGAAAGGATCAAACTCCAAAAGAATCGATAACTAGGTTAGGAATTTCTTGGGGCAACAAGGATGCAGATTTTTGCATACCGGATGCAGGCCTGCAAATGGCGGCTTTTGGTGCATAAATCAATTGCGTTGACTGCCCGGACTTTTCGGCGTGGAAAGCAACATCCTTTGTGCATTATCCAGGATAATCGCCATTATTTGGGGAAAACATTCCAGGAAAGTTGCGCTAATGCTTTTCAAGATGGTGGTTGAAAATGTGCAAAGTCTATTTTCGTGTATTTTCGTTGAAAACAAGTTTTGAGATTGATGATTTAAGGATAAATCAAAATAAAACCAAGAAAAATTAAAATTTGGAATTTTAATTTCAGTAATTTTAGAAAAAATTAAAAATTGAAATATTTCTTAGGTCAGATCAAATTAGTTTATTAACTTCATTTTTCAAAATGGCTGCTTCAAGGATAATTCATAATAGTATACAAAGTCGAAAGAAAAAAATCACAGAATTCTAGGATGAGAAGTAATTTATCCCAAAAAGGATATAAAAATGTATTTTTCGATTGTTTCTTCAGGATAAAAATCAGGATGATTTAAAATCCTTGCAAAACACTCCGAATCAATTGAAATTACTGATGGTAATTTGCATGCTTCACCAAAGCACTTAATATGTGTTAATTGGCAATAAAGTTAATCAGGACAACGGATACTAACGACTCCATTGAACATTCTCCCCCCACTCTTTCACTTCCTCCCTCCTTTCTCCTTTCATGTCGCCATTGCACACCAACTCATTTGAATCTCAGCAAGTAGAAGCAATCCTTGGAGTCTCTCCTTGCAGAACTGGAGGATCAGGGAATCGTGGCAGTGTCCTCGCATCGTTTGTTTGCTCCTTTTGTGAGCGACCCTCTGGAAATTCCGGAGACGCTTCCGCCGCCGCGAGATGGATAGTTGTGTGTCGCATGCCGGGACGAGTAACCGCAATCGTAAAACAGGACCGATCCTGCATATGGCAACGACGCCATGTTCGCAGCGTGGCAACACCGCCAAAACATGGCGCGCATTTCTGGAGTGCTCCCGATCTCGTTGCTAGCATTCTAATTAATTCTCGACAACACTTGTGCATATCTCATTTATCTACGTGCGCATTGGTTGTCAAAGAAGGATAATGAGGTGCTGGAAGATCAAGATCTAGATCAGGATCAAAGAAATGATCTAGAAAGATCTATGTTTTTCCTGATATGAAAGATGGATTTTTTATATGTGTATTGGGTTCAAGGATAATTTTTCATAGGTTTCATATCATAGTGTTATAAATAAGTCCACTTCCGGTTTCTATTATAAGGATTCAAAGACTTGAAAAAAAAAAAATTTGTGATTTTTAGTATTTAAATCCTGAATATATACAAATATAGTTCCATTTGTTTAGTAAATCCACTTCCGGGTTTCCTGTTTGTTCTAAACAATAAAAACTGTATCCAGGAAACTAATAAATTTTTGTATATTATAAGATTCTGGAAAATCAGAATCAGAAATTTCAAATAACAAAAAAGATTTAAAAATTATCGAAAATTTCTTTTGTATACAAATTACATTCTTTATCATTTAAGGAGTTTAAGAGTTCATTTTTGTTACAAAATTACAAAAGTAAAAACTTCCTGTTTTGTTATCTAAATTTAAAAAGGTTTTAATTGAAATATTTCGTATGTTAATTTAAGTATTATCCTGAATCCATTACAAGACAATCCAATAGTTTACAACCTGAATTTCCGGTTTTCCGGTTTTGACACCAACTTAAAATAATTGAAAATATTTATACATTCATCAACCAATATTAAAAGTAAAAATGTCCACTATTTTCAAAGCGAAATATACATGAATTCAGTTACTTCCGGTTTGCTATCCTGTTCCTATTAAACTTGAAAAACCACCCCTAACATCTTCATCAACTTATTTACCTTGAAAACGTCCTATTTCATCCAAAAATGAACCAATTTCCGGTTTACAAAAAAATCGATCACAATCAAAACCCATCAATTTTATGACTTTGATCCAAAATACATTAGATCAAAAATTATGAACATCATTGCAATTATCCAGAAATCGATTTTCATCAATTACAACCCCTTTTGGAACTCTATGACGTCACAGGATCATGCCGACCCCCCACCATCCAGTGATTGCATCCGAATGGAATATGATCTCTCACCACATCGATCCATTATCGATGCTGGGTGGCTTGTGGGTGGTTGACAATGGAACGAACAGCATTGTCTTCTCACATTTCGCAACGTTCTGCGCGGAAACGAGCTTGTTGCTAATGTTGGAACTGTAGGGGGCGGCAGTGGCGCAACGATCTGTAGTTAACTCGACAAACAAACAATCGCAGAAACTGGGTGAATCTCATTCGTCTATGCACACAAATCGCTGCAACGAGTCACCACGTCGTCGTCGACTCGTAGTGGTTGCACTTCCGGTTTGGATTTCCGGAAGCAGAAACTATGCTCGCAGAGATCAAGTCGCCAAGTCATCAAAACAATTGATTGTTTGCGATTGCCGGACTTGAAATGAGTACTTTCCATAAACCTAATTAACATTCACATGGTTCGGCTATGAGTTCATAGATGGCGCTTATGATGACTCCACAAAGAAATTTTAATATTCGTTTAATTAGGGGTATTTTTAATGTTTACGATGTTTAAATTAATTGGTAGTTTGGAAATTATATGCGGTACAGTTAATTAACATATATCAAATAATTTCTTTGTTTATTGCCGATAACATGCAAATTTATCAATTCCAAAGCCGGGCCCGGAAAACGTGTTAAACCGTCACAAATTGTTTATTATTCATGCTAATCAATACGAAAACCGGGCGGAATTGCGATGCGCGCAAATTGCGTTATCAAATTGCCAAATTGCGCTAATTAAACAAAATGTGTTATTATAAATATTGGCGTGCAATGAAATAAATACCAATCCATGCGTGCAATTAACCGATACGAGCGCCCTCTCACATCCCTTCATATCCCTAATTAACGATTTGCATATTAATGATTAATTAAAATTGCAATGCTCATAATTTCCCCAAACAATTGCATCTATGGTTTCATAACTGTCTATTATTTATATACTTTGCAAAATTTTACTTTATTATTTTTTAGATGCCATTTTTCGGTTGGTAATAAAAATTTCATACATATACAAATTCAATCATTTTGAAAGCCAATATTTTCCCGATTTCGATGTAGCATTTCACAGTTCGCTAAAGATGGCGTCTTTATCGATGCGTCGATGTCGACGTGGAAGGATTTATCAGGACGATGACGCTATCACATCAATAGGCAAACTTGGAGGGGGTATCATGCACGTTATATGCGTGTGATATCCGGTTAGCAAAGGAAACAAACGTGATTCGATTCGAGACGTTTCGTCCTGTCGATTTCTTCGTCCTTTTTTTCCGCTGGCGGATTTTCCCCAGCTGCCATATTGCTTTTGATTTGATAAGGTCGGACGACGTTGAGGGTTTTAAAATATCAATTCGCAGACATTTTTCGTAGCTGTCAATTTTATTACAAAAATATGTTCGAATGAAATTTTATTACATTTTTTTCTTCTTTGATTTCATTGATTTTTCCAAGATCAAAACTGATTGAAGTGATTTAAGGGGAAATTACCTAACGTTTTGTGAAAGGGTTATGAACGCATGAATGAATCCTAATTAGCGCTATTATTTCAAATATTTGAATCCATCGAAGCGAAACGCAAGAATATAAAGGCGATAATCGCCATTATGGCACGAAAGCGTTCGCGTAAATACTCCATCGTGAATATATGATAGTTTTATCATCGATAAGCTACGGTGCTGGTGGCGCCGCCCGTCGATTGTGTTAAACGATTTATGATTGGAATTTGATTCCATATTCCATTCTCAATATCTGCTTTCCGGTTCCTCCTCATTCCCATCCCGTTTAACAGTTGCCTCCATTGCCGCCGCCCCCCAGCGTCCTCTATATCATATTCACTAAGAGCTAAATATGAAATGTAATCTATGTAGATTTAGTTGGTAGGTAGAATGGTTTCTAGTGTTCGAGCAATTTATGATGAGTGCGGAATTTGATGGCACAATATAAATAGAAATTCGCATCGCTGATATTGCTATTCATTTGAAATCCGTATCAAAGATCATGTTTGTTCAATATTATTAGTATCAACGGAAATTGAATTTAATATATCATTTATAATTAAATTCCAATGGGAAAATCCATGGATTAAATATTATATTTTCGTAGGAACAATGAAATTTTAAATGAGGATTTTTCAATTGTATTTTATAATTTTCTGATCATAGATATCAAAATAATTATATAATGGCTGGATGGGAAATTTAATTAGCTTTAATTTGATACCCCACACTTATATTTTTGATAAAAGGAAGGATTAATAATTGAATTTTGAAAATTTCTAGTTTTTATTAAGGGTGGGTTCATGGTTTGTTTGTATTTACGGTTGCTAGGGGGTTGAATTTGAGGGCTTAGTTACCCCTCGTATGAATTACATGAGGGTCGCCATTGTATTTGTATATACATACAAAAACAACCCCTAAAAAGAAATTTCCCAAATGCTTTATTTTCCAAAGGTCATAAAATCTTTAATTTTTGATCAATTTGATTAGGAAAAAAACTGTTTTCTTTGAAAAATTATGCTCTACAAAATTATGGACACATATTCTCCTAGATATTCATAATTGATATCTTTGACTTTGATTATTTTCCCACTTTTCCTGATAACAGCTATACCAACAAGAAAAATGCTTCCACATCGAAGAAAATATCTTGAAGCAAGTGGATCACAGAATTCCATATGCCAATATGAAGGAAGATAGAGCACATTTGGCGTTCAGTGAGCAGCACAAAGGAAACACTTCGAAGAGGTTGAATGAAAGCGCCGATAACAAGCGCATTCGATGCCGATGTCGACGCAGACGAGATAAGAGAGAATGAAAGAATCCTGTGGATGGGTTGGAGGACTCATCCCCATCCCGATCCTGGAGGACTCGAAGTGCACGAACGAGTAGTACGGCTATCTCGAATCCATGAATCCCGGAATCCAAGATTCAGCCCGTTTCGCAACAATCTATCCGCGAGTACCTTGCGAAAATGCAGCAAGTGGAGGAAAGGAATTCCTCTTTTCGCAATGCTTGGAAAACAGCAGGGAAAATGCATCCAGTATCCAACCTGGAAAAACCTGTGTGCAGGCGGTATTGCATTTAAATACAATTTGCATCGTTTATCCTTCAAGGATTAACCATGGAATAAAGTTTAATCGATTGGTGGGAAGATATCTTAAGATGGGTTCAATTATCAGATTTTAAGATATATTTAAAAACGATTATAAGATACTTTTAAATATTAATTTATTTTAAAAAATTGGAAAAGTTTTCTTAAGGTAAATTTTGTTTGATATTTTTTTTGAATTAAAAAATGATATTTGCAATTTCTCATTGAAAATATCTTCTTAATAAATTTGAATTTTTTAGTTACCAAAGTCCTGATTTTAAATCTGTAATTACCACTCTGTAAATCAAATAAAAAAATATCCTTAATTTTAACAGTCAGATCATACATATCAAAAATCATATCATTTCTTGAAAAATCGAAAATGCTTTCATGGATCTTCAATAACCATCCAGGACGAGTGCTCTACACACAGAAAATTCCTCAATGGAAGTTTTCACATCTTCCTTGGATTGCAACTGACACGAATTTACAATTCTGCAATTTGACAGCGCAAGCAGTCCTTGAGCACACAAAGAACCCCTCACTTAACGCGTTTTTCTTTGCCATCCACATCTTTTACTTGCCCTCTTGCTCATTCTCTTTACTTCAAGTTTATATATTTGGATTTTCTTCCTCTTCGTTACAAGGTTTTTCTTCATGGTTCACCAATTTTTTTTATTGTTTTGTCAAATAAAATGGTAGTACTGTTGAGTTAGTCGTTAGTGAACATGAGTATAGTATGTAGGGTGTATTTGCTGAAGATGTCTTTTTATGTTCAAGACATGTTTGCTGATGGTAAAGTGAAAAATTGTGAAATTTATTGAAAAGAATTATTTTTTTTATTATATTGATGGATAGAGTGATATATAGCAAGAATTTACCGGTTCTGGATTATGGGATGGTTCCTTGCTCTTGAATAGCTGAAATCAACCGGTTTCAGCCCAATGAATGCTCTATCAGCTCCTACTTCTGATCTAGAACCGGTAAATTCTTACTACTGATTAAAATCTTACTTTAATTTACATCATTTGTCTAGAAATTTTAGAAAATAAATTTTGAATTTAAAATTAGGATATAATCCTTGATAAAATTTTCCACAAAATCCTTTTTATTCAACATTTAAAACTTCGACTTCTTCAGATAACAAAAATTTAAAAAAAATCGAAATTTCCCTTCTCTTCATTTTCCCCTTAATCACAAATTTTCAACACAAAAACTTTTAAAATCCCAAAAACACCTTCAGTATTTACATCCTGTCCAATGCTTTGCACCAAAGGTGCTAATACCATCATCAGAGTCTTCAGCCATGGAAGGTCCTTTATCAACATAGTGCGATTATCTCTGCGGCGCCATATTAGGTGTCCACAACCACCACCGCCACCACCACCACCACTAACACCCCCATCATCACCAACCATCCAGGACCAACATCGATGGTGGCTGGAGGCACAACTCGCTTGCTTACCTCTCTGGAAGCTCAGCTTCGTGTACAGACTCATTTGTTCCACCTCACCTCAAGCCACCCCCAATGGCTGCAGCGCCCCCACCGATATGTGAACCGATGCGAACGCGTTATGTCCACGTTGTAATGCTTACTAATGAAAGGACACGCTCGGAATATCATCGCCATCATCCAACCCCAGCAGCAGGGCGAAAGAAGAAGTCGAGTGCAAAAAACATGCTGGGACAGCTTTCATCCGATCTAATTACAGATTGTCGGCGGGTAATTAACCTAAGCGGCTCTAATTGATACTGGCTGAGATAAGAAGTGTTCGGTGCATATGTGTGTTTGTGGTTGCTGCTCTTTGTTTTTGTTTGTGAGGATTTGTTGTGGAGGAATTTCGCTTTGAGTTTTAATTTCAGGTTTTCAGGATAAAGAGATTTGGAATTTTCTGGAAATTGTAATAGTTAATTAAAATTTTTAATGAAGGGTTTTTTGTTTATTAAATTCACTATTTGAAAATAATTTATTTGAAAAAATATTTTGAAAAATTAGGTGATTTATAAGACTTTGAATATGAAATTTTCATTTGAACTTTTTCAGCAAATTTTCTTGACTTTACAGGATAAAGAAATGAAGGAAATTAAATCATTTTGGTACTAAAATAATCTATAGTAATTAGAGAATTTATTTCAGTCATTTATTTAAAAAAATCTTGATCACAGAATTTTTAAAAAATATTTGAATAATTTGAGTTTAAAATTTCTATGTATATACAAAAAGTTTTTAACTTTTTTAAATTCATCTAGGGAGAAAAGTAACAAACTTTTTTGATTTTTCTAAAAAGCAATTTATTGTCTATTAGATGAGTAATTCAATGATTTTATTTGTTAAAATAAATTGATAAAATTTTTCAGTTAAAAATGTGATGGAATATGAAATTTCATTATTAAGAAATACAACTTATGATATAATTTTGAAGTTTGTACTTAATTTCTGCGAAAACTTATTTTTTGATTTAAAATCTGATAATATTTTATGATTCTACATTAAAAAGGGATTAAAAATTGTTAAAAAAATACTTGAAAGTCAAAACCTAAATTTAAGAAATTAATTCATGAAAATAATTTGTACAATGTCAGAATTGAATCCTTAATTATAAATCTCATAATAACGATTTAAAATGTTCAATTATTGGTAAACAAATTAAAAGTTAAATATTAATCAGTCATTAAAAATCATAAATAAATAAAAATTCTTCAAAAATAAAGTGCTAAACGACAACAAATTGACTTGCAAACCCCAAAACGACCCCGAATAACTTCCAAACCAATACCAAGCAACAAAAAAAAACCGAGGACTCACTTTAAAACCGGAAAATGAAGATAAATTCGCCGACAAACACCTCGGACTGTAAACACCCCGACAAACCCGGCTGTGGTCCGCTGGTAAAACCCTCGAGGAATCGATACACGAGACACGAACCAGTTGAAAAATTCTTGCCGGCCCGATGCCATCCTTCATGTTGTTAACAAAATCCGATAGATTTATAACGAGCGTGACCCTCGCACTCTTCCTTTTCAAGCCCGAGGCCCGAGAATCACCATCCACAGAGACACCAACCCCATCCAACCCCCAACCCAACCACGAAGAGAACCCATTCAGTCAACGAACGTGCCGGCGTTCCTTCGAATGCGTCCAGGATTCGGCCCGACATTGATATGTGTATGGGTGCATGTGTGCGTTGTGGTAGTCAAAGAAAACCGGAAGGCCGGAAATAAATGGGATGAAAACGTGGCTATGAAGAGTGCATTTAATATGAGCATGCCTTGATGTTGTACTTGCGGAAGGAATACGATCGGGGACGAGGACGACTGCGGGGGAGTGGGGGTAGTGTCTTTGGGCACGTACAAAACATTTTTCCTCGTTTTCCGCGTTTTCCTCCTCTGCGGCTTTTAGTGGATGTGTTTTCCATTCATGGAGCAACTTGGAAAAACTAAAAGGACTTTTTTTGGAAAGTGGATGTTAGTCCTGGAAATATTTTTGGAATTATTTTTAAAAATAAAAGATTTCCCAGGAGGGAGTAATGTTAAAAATAACATTTTTCATTTTGAAATTAATTTTTTAATGATTACTTGCATAAATTTATAAATAAATACAAATTTTAATTTCAACTAAGTATAAGATTTTTTCCATAAACAATATGGTCATGAAATTATATTAGATATAAAGAAAATTTAATTACCTTTAATTTGATACCCCACACGAAAATTTTGATCATTTAGAAGTCTTTAAAATTTAATTTTAAAAATATCTGTTTTCCCAATTTGAGACTTTATGATTTGTTTGTATTCTCCGTTACTAAGGACTCAAATTCGACTCCTTAGTTACCCCCCATTTAAATATAGTGAGAACCGCCATTTTTTTTGTCATTTATGCACCCCCTAAAATTAAAACGTTATCGTTTCACCCCTTCAACTCAACTACATTTTTAAAATGTCATAAATTCGTTAATTTTCATCCTATTTGACTAAGAAAAATACCATATACATCAGAAATTCATCGCCTATAATATTCTTCACATACAACCACTCCAAAAATTAATTTTATACCATTAATTAATTGATTAACATTTTCTCATCAATTTTTCCAAAACTTTTACCATTGAATATATTTGAAAAAAAAAAATGTTTTTCATTAACATGAAGACATTCGTAACACGTCGCTGAAAGAATGAGCTGAAAGTGAACGTTTTATGAGGATAGGGCTGATGAAAAGCAGCGCCCCTTGCGGAGAGTCCTTCGGGCACGCTCCGCAAATTAGCGAGGCGCCTCTTTTTCCGGCTTCCGTCGGCCATTGCGACTTCATCTGTCGCCTTTCCGGCGTTCGTGCCGGTGGATTTGTTGGATTCGTTAGCCGCAATGGCCGCCGCCATCCACTAAACAACCCCCTACGAATGTGTCGACCCTTTTGTCTGATCTAATTAAGACCTGCGCCCTCTTTCATCCCGAAAGGAGTGTACGTGATGCCTTGCAAGGATACAAAGACCTAGAAGATGAGGAAAAGAAATAAGAAGTCAAATAAGGACTCATGATGAGCTGAGATCAACTGAGACATTGTCACAGTTAGTTTGCTATTAATTAGTATCATTTTGTATCATTATTCTGTGAACAGATATATCATTAATACTCAGAAAAAAAAAAAACAAAAAAATCAAAGGAAAAATTAAGGATAATATTCACTAATTACTATTAATAATTCAGAATTTAATTATTAAATTTTATAATTATATTTGTAATTTAAATAATGATAAATTTCCAGTTAAAATTTATTTATCCTGTATAATAATGAGTTTCAACTAAATATATGTATTTACAACTAACATTAATTAAATTCAGGGTGCATTAATTAATTAATTGTTTCGAGGTTATAATCCTATTAAATATTATTAGACTGAATTTCCATATGAAATTTCCTCGTCCTTTAAATTAATAAATGAAAACTAATTTTATTTATCACTAATATTAATTTACAAACATAATAATCAGTTTTCCACAAATCAATTCAAAAAATAACAACAAAATTTAAAATTTTCAACTAAGAAGTAAAAAATAATAATAATTATCCTTGAAATGAAAACTGAAGGAATAAATCTAAAAACTAAATTTTAGATTGAATAACAAAATTAAAAAACTAATAACTGAATATTTAAGTTGATTGAATTGATACAAATCAAATTTTCGCAACTTGTAATCCTATTATCCTTCCAAATGACAACTATGCTGCAAATTTCGCATTGAAATTCACTTTGAAAAAACGATCAAAGTTGCAAATTCGCTAATTCGCGAGAGCAAATCTGCATAATCACTGCAACCATGCACACGCAATAAAGGACACCACCGGACGTGACGCACATGCAGGCACATATCCGCGGTTACCCCTGGCAACAATAAACAAAGCACTTTTGTTTCGCGCGCCAAATTTTAATTGCTTCTCGCATTGTTTGCACGATCCTGTTACGAACGCACTCATTTGTTGTTTTTTGTTGTTTTTGTGGTTCGTCCTGCTTTTCGTATTGCATAAGCATCATGTTCAGTTTGGCAGGATACCAACCAAAATGGCCGCATACAAGCCAAAAAAAATGGCGTCCAAGGAAAGGACGTTAAAAAAAGAAAGAAACGAGGAGCAAATAATGTGATAATTACTCTCGAGTGTATTATATTTACGCAACGTGTGCTCATTTCTGACAAGTGTGAACACAACCGGATGTGACGCCATTATTTATACTTCTTTGACATGTTGATGTTGTGAAAATGTGAAGGAAAGGAAAAGAAAGTTGAGTTATTAAATTATGTTCTTTAATTAGATTTGTGAAAATAATGAGGAGTTTTTGAGTCGTAATTATCCTTTAACCGGAAATGGTGGCCGGAAATGTTGGCGACAATTTTTCAATGAAAATATGGAAATGATGCCAAAATTTAATAACAAATCTAATTACGCATTTACAGTCCTGAAATTCTTGGGGAAAAAATGAAGAAATCCTGAGTCGTTGTAAAAGGGTTTCTTTCTGGAATATTTCAGCAAGGACAAAGATGGACGACTTGGGGGTTGGAAAAATTATGCATTCAATCTTCTGTATTCATCGTCATCATCATCAACAACATCATCAGAATTCATAAATTCATAAAGGGTAATTAAATTACCCGACCGAGGGTGTAATACGTCTAGAGGGCGTTCGCGTTCCGCATGCCAAGCGTTTCGCCACTCCCCCCACCACTCTGCCCGGAGGATATCCTTGCGTCCTCCAGGCTTTGAATTTTTCGCTTCTTTTTCGGGAAAACTTGACTCGGCCATTCATCTGCTCATTGTTAGTCATTATAAGTCGTTACACGGTGATTATATTGTTTCCAGTCGAATTTTTTCCCATCCTCCCCTCCGGTTTCTCCTGCGTTTTTTGGTCCTTGCCGCTTCGGGAGGACAATAGGCAGGGACGACATTAAGGGAATAAATGAGCGATGTGTCCGTTGGTCTTGCATGATGGCCTCTAATTGTGTTTCGGCCGTTGTACGCTTCGTTATCCTTGCAAGAATAACCCAAGGACGAAAACTTGTCGACGATGTCAGGACGAAATTGAGGAGGAGGTATCGCCCACGGGTTTTTTTTCTGGGAAGATTGACGAAATTAGCAGCAGGGAAGTTATGAAATTCTTTGCAGGATAATTAAGGAAATTTGTGTAAAAATGTTTTTTCATACAGTATTTTATCCTGTTTTTTTTTGTCAGTTAATCTGTTTTTGATTAAAATTATAATTTTTGGATTTTTTGAGATATTTCAAAAAATATTACTGTTTTTTGAATATGGTTTAAAAAATTTTGTAGTTCTTTAAATTCTCTTTCATTTAATGTATAAATATCTATAAATATATTTCCGGAAATTTGAAATTTCCCGGTTTAAATATGTCTGTGATATTGCAACCAAAATTTTTCAAGGATTTCTTAATTTTGAATTCATTTTCGATTATCTTAGAAACTAATTATGGGATTTTAATTTTCAAAAAAGCTGGTTATAGATAATTTAATCAACTTTTAAAAAGTTTTTTTATTTATAAAATTGTTTAAATAAATAGACCAAAATTAATCTTTAAAATTTATTTGTTCTATGAAAAACTTATAAATTATGGTTTTATTATTCCTTGAATATCTTTCAAACTAATAAGCCAATTAAAAAAACTAAAAAATATTTTGAAAGCTTATTAAATTATCTTTAAAATGATATATTAACATTGTAACTTAATTTATTAAAATTTTGAGTTATCAGATCGCAAACTTCAAAATTGTTTTTATCCTTTATTTTGCTTGAAATCTTAGGTAACATTTTGACTTATATTTTCAAAAATATTCTAAAAATTTTAAATATTTTTTAATCATGTTATAAATTAATCCCTTCTCTTGAAGGATTCTATAATTTTTGAAAAAAAAAATTGCAAAATTATGAAAATTTTATCTAAAAACTAAAATATTTTACATTTCAACCCATTTCAAGGATTTGAGTCTTTACCCAATTACCAATAAAGGACGAAATGAACCCGAACCAAATGGAACCACATCAAAAAGAGACCAACCAATCACTTAGCCGAACGTAAACCCACCCCGGTACTCCCGACGTGTGCTTACAGGATCAAGGTGGACCGCAAACACAAATCCTCCTTCGAATCCTTGGAGTGCATAGATTTGTTTACAATTGCTTGTCATCGCACATCCGTTTCCGATTTGA
>JARJDZ010000937.1:0-11548 GCA_030264555.1 Aleochara sp. GC000083
TGAAAAGTTATTTAATTGATCCAATAAATTTTAAAGAATTAGTTCATGGCAATATACACCCATTAAAAATTATAAATAATGCTATTGATCGTCCTTGGTGGGAAGATATATGGGATGAAAAGCAATACAAAGTAGCTAACTATTGGGATGGTTGGTTAGATTTATGCAAGCGCATTAAAAAAGTAATTGAAATAAAAAAGCTCAATACTGAGTGAGATACTATTGATTTAAATGTTATTACAAATAATTTCATTTTAGTATAATCTTAATAAAATTCTACTAATTATCTGATTATTATAAAAGGATGTTCAAATAATGTTTAATTTAGCAAATAAAGAGCACTTTACTTTATCAATTGATGGACTACCTAGTACAGGATTACAAGTACTCAGCTTTCAAGGTATGGAGAGTATTAGCAAACCATATTACTTTGAGGTGACTTTAGTTAATAAATTTACTCGCTTTGATATAACTAAACTTTTAAGTAAATCGGCTTATTTAAGCTTTACGCCAGATAAGAAAGATGGTATTCATGGGCATGTTATGTCAGTAACGCGTGGAGCTATAGGCAATGATTATGCGGAATATACAATAACGTTAGCTCCCCATTTTATACATTTAGAAAAACGTACAAATCAACGAATATTTCAGAATTTAACTGTTCCACAAATCATTTCTCAAATACTTAATGAATATGGAATCACAGAGGGGTTAAAACACGAGTTCCGTTTAAAAGATAGCTATAAACCGCGCGTTTACTGTGTCCAATATGATGAAACAGATGCCTTTTTTATCCAGAGGCTGTGTGAAGATGAAGGCATACATTTCCATTTTCAACATGAAATCAATAATCATGTAATGGTCTTTGGTGATAGTAACCCGATTTTTCCAACAATTACCCCATCAACTCGCTATACACCTTATTCTGGCCTAGTAGCCGATTATCCCGTCATTAAAAGCTTTGATGTGAGTTTAACCAGTAAAACCAAACGTGTCACATGGCGCGATTATAATTTTACTAACATCAAAATACCTGAAGGAAATGCAGAGGGCATACAGAGCAGTAAAGCCAATGGTGCAATTGAACCAGAAACGGAGTTTTATAATTATCCTGGCGGATATGAGAATAAAGCAAGAGGTAAACAATTAGCGCAAATTCAAATAGAACGTATGCGCTCACAGCATATTCTTGCAAAGGGACATAGTGACGTTACAGCATTACATTCTGGTTATTATTTCACGTTAAATGAACACCCAAGCTTAGATGCAAAGGATCCTTGGTTATTAAATACGGTTATTCATCAGGGAAAGCAGCCACAAGTTATAGAGGCATTGGGAGGAGAATCATCTGCGGTATTAATTAATCTTTTTCCAGAGGTTGATCTTTTATCCCCAGATGGAGAATTCAATCAAGGTTATCGTAATATTTTTACGGCAACCCCTAAAGATGTTACTTGGCGTCCAGCGATTAACCATCCTAAGCAAAAAATATTTGGTAGTCAAACGGCTAAAATTGTTGGCCCTGCTGGTGAAGAAATACATTGCGATGAGTATGGTCGTGTAAAGGCTCAATTCCACTGGGACCGAGAAGGTAGATTTGATGAAAAATCAAGCTGTTGGATACGTGTAGCCAGTAATTGGGCACATAAAAACTATGGTGCTGTCACTATTCCAAGAATTGGCATGGAGGTTTTAATTACTTTCCTAGAGGGTGATCCAGATCAACCTGTCATAACTGGTTGTATTCATAATGGTGTAAATACATTGCCCTATGATTTACCTGCGAATAAAACACGCACTGTATTTAAAACCAATAGCTCAAAAGGTGGTGGTGGCTATAATGAAATTCGTATTGAAGATGCTAAAGACCAAGAAGAAATTTATGTGCAAGCCCAACGCGACTATAACCATTTAACCAAACGTAACAGAACAAAAACGATTGGAAATGATGAGACAAATCTCATTAAACGGCATCGTGATACCACTGTAGTCGGCAATCATACCGAACATGTAGAAGAAAACCAAACCATCCAGATAGATAAAAATCAAGATACCACTGTTGATCAATATCAAACGCTTACTGTCCATAAAGATCAAACAGAGACAGTCAATCAAAACAAATACGTTACTGTTAAAGATGATTACGATCAGACCGTAAAGAACGATAAAACTACCAATGTGGCTCACAATATAAAATACGTTGCAGGCGATACTTTTGAGATTGTTTGTGGTAAATCTAGACTCTTAATGGAAAAAAATGGTCATGTTACCATTACAGGTTCAGAGTTTTTATTTAAAACCACAGGTGCTCAATTTGTTAAAGCGGGTGGTAATATTGAATTAAAAGCCAAAAAAATATTGGAGAACTAAACATGAAAGACGCTCCAATACCTAATAAAGGATCTGTAGCTACTGAGAGCAGTTCTCTGCTCGATAAGACTGTAAAAAACACAGTGAGCAATGCAGTAGAGTCAACATCAGAAGTGTTGAGCGGCTTATTTGTTGGCAAGGTGCTTTGTATTGATGGAGAGAACATTAAAGTAGAGCTTTTGGGTGAAAATAAAACTATTGAAACTACTCTTACACTTTGTAGTATCACTAAAGAAGTTGTCAATAGCTTGTGTGTTATACAGTTTATTAAAAATAATCCCAGCCAACCCGTTATTATGGGATTAGTTAACTCTACACAAGAAAGTGTTTTATCGAATCTATCAGAAATAGTAAAAATATCAGAAGATGATGAGCGAATTACACTTAATCTTCAAAAAGATGTGATGATTCGTTGTGGTAAGTCTCAATTCTACTTGCGTAAGGACGGAGCCATTCAAATGAGAGGTGACTATATAGACCTACAAGCAAAAGCGACACATACAATTAAAGGTGGTTCAGTAAGGATTAACTAAATGAAAATAGTCAACAAGGCTAGCCATACTATCGCTGATTTTGCACCCATGATGGATAAAGAAGGTAATGAGTTTGTTATTCTTGTCATTAAGGCTACCTATAGTATTCCCAAAACTGGCAGACAGCCTAGAGCCATTGTTCCGCCACAACCTATTGTTGTATCTGACGTTTTTGTTGGAGAACCTGGATTGTCTGCACCCATGTATGAGACTGACTTTTGTTTTGACAAACAAAAATGTGATGTAATATTTAATGCAACGGCTTATCCTCCAGAGCAAACTACAAACTTTCTAGCTAAGGTACAGGTCGGTGAGATGATTAAAATAGTCAAAGTTAACGGTCGAAGAATTTGGCAAGAAGGTTGGTTTAGCATGAGTCCAAGCGAGCCAGAAACTGTTTTACCAACTGCATTAAATTATGGCAATGCGTTTGGTGGTGAGTATGAAAAAATAGTTAAGGATAAAGTCATAAAAGAACTCTACTCTCCAAATCCCATCGGTAGAGGCTACCATAAAGGCGATATTGATCAACTTGTAAAGCAGGAGGTTCCACCTTTAGAAACAGCAGATAGTCCAATAGAAACGCCAAAGCAAGCCTATCATCCCGCTGCGTTATCAGTAATTCCAAGAAACAGTGCGTCACGTATCCGTTATGCAGGAACTTATGATGCTCACTGGCGCGAAAATGTGGCCCCTTTTTTCCCAGAAGATTTTGATGTACGATTTTTTCAATCTGCTCCAGAAGACCAGCAAATAGAATACCCTAAAGGAAAAGAACAGGTTACTCTAACTAACTTGATCAAAGATCGACCAGAGGTCAGTTTTAAGTTACCACGTTTAGATAACATCCCTGTCAAAGTATTAATGAAAAATTATACTGTGTTTGAACCCGATACTGTTGTCGATACGCTTTATTTCGAACCTGACCAACTAAGATTTTCCGTTGTATGGCGAGCAAAAATACCTTACCACAAAGATCTGGATGATATTTCTACCATTGCCATTGGCGCGGTTTGTGATGATTGGTGGCAACAGTTAACATCAGGTCGTGGTTGTACGAGTTGTCCTGATGCAGAAAAAGAAAAGGCAAACGCATGAACGCTATTAAAATAATGGCTACAGGTATGTGCTGTGCTGTCGGTAACACTACACAAGCAGCAATGGCAGCCATTCGCTCAGGCATTGATCATTTTCAAGAAACAGAATTCTATAGCGGTGCTAAACCAATAATTGGTGGGCAAATTTACCAACTCAATGTCTGGGGACCTGATCGTCTTATTACACTATTGTTCAGGGCGATGGATGATTGCTTAGAGGGTTTGACTATAGATAAAGAACAAACCATTATTTTACTATTGCTGCCTAAGTTAAATTTTCCAGGCGTTAATACTTCATGGCTCAATCAATTAATTGCCACTATTAAAGAAACCTATCAAATAACTGTGCAGCCTTTTTTTTCTGGTAAAGCAGGTATTGGTTATGCCATGCAGGAAGCATCAGATATATTTAAAAACCATGAATATGAAAATATTTTACTCGCAGGGGTGGATAGCTATTTTACAGCCGCCACCATTAACCACTATTTAGAGGAAGAGCGACTACTCACCCATAGAAATAGCAATGGGTTTATTCCATGTGAAGGGGCGGCTGTTGTGTGGCTTAAGCAAGAGAAACCATCTGAAAATAATGTGTTTATTACAGGAATAGGGTATGCAACGGAAGAAGCTCATATTCTACAAACAGGAAAAAAACTTAAAGGCATCGGCCTCACAAAAGCCATTAGGGAAGCTCTAGCCAAGCAACCTAAAAAAATGAGTGAGCTAAATTTTTATATAAGCGATGTAAATGGTGAAAGCTATTATTTTAAAGAGGCTGCAATCGCGACAGGCCGTTGCTTAGAGAAAAAAGTGCCTAGCACGCACCCAATACTACTGGCTGACTACCTAGGCGAAACAGGCTCTGCTAGTGCCCCTTTAGCTTTAGCAACAGCCTATAACTTGTTTTTACAAGAACCTTCTCTAGGTAAAAATGCACTGTTACATTTTAGTGCTGATACTGGAGAGCGTGCAGCATTAATTATGGAATATCAAGATAAAGGAGATCAATAATGGCAGATCCCGGCGTTTACGTAAATAATCGATCAACTTGCTCAAAAGCGGCTAGTGGATGGTCGCCTGCGGCAACCCCAGATCCTTGTTTATCTCCAGGGCCTGTAGTCGTTCCTTACCCTAATACCAGTAAAGCAACAGACTTAAAAAAAGGTACTACTACGGTATTTATTAAAAATAAAATGGTATCGCAAAAAAATAAATCTTACTTTTCGACCAGTATAGGGGATGAGCCCGCTACCCCAGGCTTATCTAAAGGTGTGGCAACAGGCGTTATCAAAGGTAAATCTTATTTTACTTCTTGGTCGCAAAACGTTAAGTTTGAAGGCCTAGCAGTCAATCGCCATCAAGATTTAATGACCCATAATCATGGGTCAGTTCCTGGTAATACGCCAACTTTCCCTTATATTGATAAAGCTACAACAGATGGTAATCCGTGTGAAAAAGAAGAAAAAGAAATGAAGAAAAAGTGCAAAGGTAAAGATGTTTGGCCTAAGGGTGCTTGTAGTGGATTAGAAAAAGTATATACGGGAAATAAATTGGCAAAAGAGGATGGATTTGATAATCAGACAGCGGCAGCTGAAAAACAAGATAGTATTGCAAGATCAAATGATTGTATCAAAGCTAGAAAGTGTAATTTAGTTCCTTATGATAGCGATAAGCAAAAAGGAGCTGTTTACAATACACCGAACGCCTCAAGTGGTAAAAAAAGGGGCTGTTGCACAGGCCAAACAGGCCATCATTTGGTTAGTGATGCATCTGTCAAAGACTCAGGCTGTAGTAGATATAATCCAAATCATGCGCCAACTGTATGTGTCGAGGGTATGAGTTGGCATACAGGTTCGCATAAAAGTATACATGAAAATCTGGCAGAGCTAAATCAAATCGAGGCTTTGAATAATCAAGCTTTAGAAACACCTTTAAATAGATCAATTGATTTGTCAACTAAATCATTTATGAAAACATTTAAAGATTCTAATTGCAGTGAAGACTGTATAAAGACACAGTTGACAAATTATTATAAACAGTGCTGTGGAGATGATTTGACAGCAAAAACAAAATTAGTTGATTATAAAGGTGATCCTTTAAAAGAAGTTCCTTCGAGAAAAAGAGCAAGATCTGAAGGCAATCCATAACTAAAATAGTTTAATATTGAGGAGTAATTATGACTTGTTTGAATCAAAATATTTGGAAGGAGTATTTTAAGGGATGGCTCATTACCGGCTGTGTTCTTCGGACTAAAGAAATTATTTATATGATGGCTAGAAAGGAAATGCCTTATGAGGAAATGGCTTCAGGATGGGATAGTGACATCCCCACCAGAATCATCGTTCTTGTTACCAATAAAATAAATGAAGTTTATGGTTATGAAGAGATTGACAATTTAAGTAATCCTTCATTAGGCGTCGCTAGAAGACCAAAAGAGCATGGGTTACTTTTATCAGCTGATCCGAGTACTTTTGTTGCAGTAACAGGGAGTGGAGACTCAACGGATGAATATGTTGACAAAGGGTCCTTTGCTGTTAAAACACTAAAGTGTGTGCTTGACTATACTTATGCTATAGGCCCAAAAGGAAATGTTTATAAACGAGTTGATCTTAATAATTGGGTTAAAATAGATCAAGGTATGGATAAAGAAAAAGCTGCCTTTATGCATGATATTGATGCATTCACGGATCAAGATTTATATACCGTAGGAAGTGATGGTGATGTCTGGTATTTTGATGGCAATAGTTGGTCGCAATGTGGTTTTCCTTCCAACGAAAGACTAAGTGCGGTGGTTTGTGCACCTGATGGACATGTTTATATTGGCGGTGAAGGTGGTAGTATTTGGAAAGGTCGACTACATACATGGGAAAAAGTATATAGCGGAAGCTTCTCTATTTTATGGAATGAAATGCGTTGGTTTCAAGATAAACTCTGGGTAATTTCAGACTATATGTTACGTATTTTAGATGATGGAGAGTTAATTGTTCCGCAAGATGAGCAAGGTAATGATATTGTTTTAGAAGGACATATGGATGTGTATGATGGAATAATGGTCATAGCAGGGCTATACCATGTACATACCTTTGATGGAAAAATACTGCGCACCATTGTTGCTCCCTATGAGACAGATGATGAAAGCTGATTTAATCATTACGCCTTTAATACGTCAGCACGCTGTAAATGCGGGGTTCTATTGGCAGCAAATTGAAGACAGTCGTTTTTCTATTTTACAGACCAACAAAGATGTTCAGCATTTCTCTGTGTTATTGCGTGCAAACTTAGATGGTTTGCATGTAGCACAGCAGATAGGATATGAGCAAGCATGGGCAGAACTGACTAACTGGCACTCTCAAGGTGGAGCTTATGCGGCAACAGTAGTAACCCATCAGCTTAATAATCAAGAAGCGACCGATGCTTTATGGCTATTGGTACAAGAGGATCCTCAGCAATTACTTCAAGGTTATATAAAAGGCTTAGCAAGTTTCCCCTATAGTAAAGTTGCAGCGCATATTGATCAGCTAGATACATTAGATAATAAGCTAGCGCAATTGGTGGTGATCGAAGTAAAAGCATTAGCAGATATTGAAATAGAGGACTCCCAACTAAAACAGTTTTTGGCTATAAATGACCCTATAATCACTATGGCTGTGTGTGATTATATTGTTCAGCAGCAAAAAATAGCATTTAAACCTAGTCTGCTAACCTTGCTACATTCAGATGACCCCATGGTGAATTATAAAGCATTGCTAGCTTTAGATGCATTGGCAACAGATTCGATTAGCCCTTATTTTTTCTCTGTCATTAAGCATTATCTAGAGAAGGAAGCAATAGTAGAGGATGATGATCAACTCTTTTATGAGCAGCTAGAGAAACTAGTGAGGATTGCTGGATTAAATTGTGCTCACGAAAAGGATCACCAAACAGCTGCTGAAATACAAGCCCTATTGCCTGATTATTTAAAAATTATATTTTCAGGATTTTATGGCGGCACCACCCATTTATCTTTTTTGTTAAAACAGGTGACAGATAAAAGGCTTAGTCCATTGGCGTTTAAAGCGATAGCGATTATCACAGGAATAGATATTGATGATGCCACACTAATGGATATGGAAGATGACAACACCTTGGAAGATGACTTTTTTGAAAATCGTCAACCACATGATAGAAGACTTAGATTATTGATGCAAGGAGTCGGCACTCCAAATCTACATGCTATGGCTGAGACTATTGCTCCCTTTAGATCAGAAGATAAACACCTCCTAATGGGTGAAGAAATAACGATAGAACATTGCCAACAATTACTCATTGAAAATAGACAACTTATTCGCTTTATAGCCGCTTGGCATTTACAAAGGCTACAGAATGGAATTAAACGAATAGATATTGTGAAGGAGCTTTAGGTATGTTGTATGAGCCAACCAAAGATAGCAAACAAATTAGCCAGCATTTACAAGATAACAAACGACTAATTTGTTGTCTTTGCGCTGACTGGTGTGATAATTGCGCCAATTGGCAACAGGCCTTTAAGCAGCTAGCAGCAAAGTATCAAGAGCATTGTTTTGTGTGGATTAACACCGAAGAACATCCTGACTTAGTGACAGAGGTAGATTTGGATACTTTACCAGTTCTACTCGTGCAAGATGAAAACGAAGTACTCTTTTTAGGCACCATTAGACCCAGTCAAGAAATCGTTTCTCGCTTAATCTCGCTTGAGGAAGCAGTAATGGAAGTTGATGATCCTAATATTTATGATTTCTTAATTGAGAATTAAGATAATAAAAGTATAAATTTAGTCTATTATTTATATGCTAATAATTACTCTTATAAAATAAATCATTACATGAATCTAATAGACCATTAAAGCCTTTATTGAAAAAATAATTTTAGAGTACTCCATACTTTGCTCTACTTTTAGATACTTAAAGACTTTTAACAAGTGAGCATAAACTAGGAGAATGAATGGTCATTTAAATAAGAATATGCAGTAAATTATGCAAAGCGAATTTAGAGATTACTATCCTGTAGATGAGGCTATTAATGATTTAATAGATTTTTTTACAAAAAAAATGACTAATAAAGACGAGTTAGAGAAAATGATTATATTTTTAAAACAATGTAAAGAAGATCAATATCTTCCTATGAGAAATGTAAGTGCAAAATACTCTAATTATCTTGAAGTGCATTCACAAGATCAAAAACCTTTAACTGAAGATGAAAAAGAGATGTTAGGAGATCTCATGCATTTTTGGGGGTAATAAAGTGAGAAAAGATTATCCTTATAACGAAGCTCTCGATGATTTAATAAGTTTTTTTAAAAAACACATAAAAGATGAGAAAACTTTAATAAATTTATTAAATATTATAGATGGTTGTAGAAAGAGGAAAACAGTAGCACTAAAAGGAATATATTATGCCTATATAAGCTATATAAAAGAGTTTGATGATAATACTCAAGACACTTTAGAAGAAAAAAATGTGGGATGATCTGTTTTATTTTTGGGAGTAGTTACAGAAGAAATCCTCAAAGTAGCTAAAGAAGAATGGAAAGAAGATCTAGAAAAAGCAAGCAAAGAAGATCCTTCTACTTGGTAAATCATAAAAGGGCTATTTAGCCCTTTTATTTTAATAAATCCAGTGTTCAAGTTAACCGCTTATTAATCCAAGGTGACAAACATTACACCTACGATGTCTTATCCAAGAAGCAAGGGGCAAAAATCAACAACTGATCACCACCTACCACTACGATAGCCAACATCAACTTACCCAAGCCAACCTCCCCGATGGTTCGATAGCCACCTACCAATATGATGCCTTTGGACGACGCATCAACAAAACCATCACCGACAAAACAGGCACCAAAACCAAAACCGATTTTATCTGGAAGGGGCATAATCTTATAGCTGAAAACAGCAGAAATTATTATCAAACATATGTATATGAGTTAGATACATTCAGACCATTAGTGTTATTAAAAGGAAAAGGTAAAAAAAACAGAAATTTATTATTACCAACTTGATCATTTAGGTACACCTCAAGAATTAACCAATATTAATGGTAATATTGTTTGGTCAGGCAGATATAAATCTTATGGTAATTTAGCACTACTTGAGGTTAATGAAGTTTTTAATCCGTTACGTTTCCAAGGTCAATACTATGATAAAGAAACAGGCCTACATTATAATAGATATCGCTATTATAATCCTAATATAGGAAGATATTTAACACCTGATTTGCTAAAATTAGCAGGTGGGTTAAATAACTATCAATACACATCTAATCCAATTAACTGGGTGGATCCATTAGGGCTTTTAGGCTGTCCTGGGGATACAACACCTAAGAAACCTAAGGGTAATTATGCATTTAATCCTAACTCAAAAGATAAAGATCTAAATAATATTAATGCACTAAAGCGACAGGATGAAACTGCCAACTTGTTGGCCTCTAAAGGATATGATGTAGAAATGCTACCTGAAACTAAATCAAATACTCATGGTATAACTGAAACATCACGCCCTGATCTATTAGTAGATGGTGTAGTTTATGATGTCTATTCACCACAAGGTGGTAATATAAATACAGTTGTAAGCACCTTGGAAAAAAATCAAGTGAGCAGTCTCACAGAATTATTTTAAATTTATCGGACTACAAAGGTTCTATACCTGATTTAGAAAAACATTTAACTACTAATAAAATAGAAACACTTCATGACTTAACAATTATTAAAGCAGACAATTCAATAACCATATTTGAACTACCAAAGTAAATCCTTAACACAAAATAGGAAATGAAAATGTTCTATACCATATTTTTATTTTTAAAGGAAAACCAAATAGAGTTACTTAGTGAACACATGTTAAAGCGCTATCCTAAGTTATTAGATAGAGAGTTAGAGTTTAAATTTGAAGCTAACAAAAAAAGTTGTAACAGATAATTTTGTTCTATCTCTAAGCAAAGAAGATAAAGGATTTGTCACTGTTATAAATAAATTATTTCATTCAAACTTTAATACTACTTGCTCTATCGATGTTTATGGAGATAGCGATATTTGGAAAAAAGATATAATTTTGATAACAAATGACTTTTTAGAAAATACAAGTGAAGATTGTTTACTATTACAATATGGTGAATATATTTTGCTACAACGAGTAGATAATCAAATATATATTGACAAACTAAAGTTAGAGGCGTACCCATTTAGTTTCATATCACAAAAATGTCAGTTAGAGGAACTTGGATTTCTTCCTTTTGATTTGTAAGTACCTAGTTAATATCTATATTTTAAGTTCTTAATGCTTCTTAAATGCTGACAAACAGAGGTTTAGTATTATCCCTAGGCACGCCCCAAGAGTTAACCAGCAACAACGGACAAATAGCATGGTCAGCCCAATACAGTGCCTACGATAATCTCGCCCTTGTAGAAGCAAACGATATAGAACAACCGCTAAGATTCCAAGGGCAATATCACGATTTAGAAACGGGGTTGTATTATAATTTTTATCGATACTATAACCCCACCACAGGAAGGTATATTACTCCTGATCCTGTGAA
>JARJDZ010000938.1:0-50966 GCA_030264555.1 Aleochara sp. GC000083
CGTCGCATTTCATTCGCTTTTGTGTGGCAACTCCTTGGGGGGAATAAATGCTGCATCCTTGATGGATAACACGGTCGTAAAGTCGAAGATTCCGGGCAACTTCAACTTAATAAAAAAATTTTAGTATAAGATCCACCCTTCAATTTAAATCTTGTGGGAGGCGCAAAACTTTTCTTTAATGTAAGATATCTAATTCGACCTTCAGGAGTTTATCCTTGGACCGGTCAGTTAATTAAAATTTTCAAAGGATAATTTGAAGTAAATATCCTATATATACAGGCTGTTTTGGTTAACGTTTCCACCTTCTCTGCTGAAAGAGTATATCATGATTGTTTGAATTGTTATCCAGCAAACGTAAATTTTCTTTTAGAATTTTATAAATGCAATTACCATTTATAGAATGTAATTCAGAAATTGCCATTTGAAATTCAGAAAGCATTTCATGTAATTCAGATTTCATTGAATAAGTTGATTTTTGTAGTATTTATAAATAGAGTGATAATTACTGCTATTACCGATCAAAAAAGTCACTTCTTGATATTAACGTTCTAATAATTTATTTGCCAACATCTTTGTTGAACAGGAAGCAGATTTGACATATTATACATATAATGATTTGGATTATTTTTACGCAGGAAATTTCATCATGATTGAAAATAATTTGTGTAGACTTTTTTGTGTGTTATTTTTTCATTTTCTGAGAGAATATTGTGAAACAAAATTAATATATTAATATGTATAAGTATACAAAAAAATCTCGAATAAATATATAAAAATGGAGAAGATATTTTATTATTTGACATTTCTATATTTTTTGATTACTGATAAATTGTAATATTTCAATTAGTGGATTGAAAATATATGACTCCTAATTAATTTCCGGGTAAAAATAAATATGGAGAATTTCAAATTCTTCATTCGAAATTTGCTGTTCATGTTTTCAATTCCAATTCATTGAAACCATTCGTTGAAACCTGTAATCACCATTGAAATAATATAAAACATTTTTAATCCTGATTATTTCCTGCAATAATTTGGAAATTTCTGCAATATTCAATATTTCAAGTAGATTTAATTAGTTAATATTTGTTCAAAAATAAACTTTCAATTGAAATTTTTGTGAGAGATATCTAATAATAGATTGTTTCTTATTTTGAAAACAAATTAAAAACTGAAATTTACTTTCAATCCTGTTTTAGACTTAAAAACAATGAATTTCCAAAATTATTCAAATTTGATTGTTATGATTTTCAAATCCAATTCATCAGAAATTTTCGTTGATATCTGTAATACCATTCGAATTATATAAAATACTTTTAATTCTGATTTAACTGCCTAATCCTTACAAACTATTCAACTTATTGCAATATTTAATATTTTCAGTATTCTTTAGTCTTCTTATTCAAAAATACATTTGATATTTCAATAACAATACGTGGGAGAAATCTGATTAAAAGTTTGTTTCCAAGTTGGCAATTAAATTTTAAATATCAATCCTGTTTTATACCCAGAAACAACGAATTTCCAAAATGATTTGAATTTAGTTTATTAATATTTTCAATTCCAATTGAATCAATCCCATTTTAATCTTATAAAACACTTTTAATCCTGATTTAATTGTCAATTCTTTGCAAGACTTCCAAATTATTACAATAATCAATATTTCCATCACATTTACTTTACTCCCTTTTTTCCAAAAATAAACTTTCACTTGATATTACTCTACAATACAATACGTGGGAGAGATCTGATAAAAGCTTGTTCCCAAGTTGGAAATTAAATTTTAACCATCAATTTCATCCAGGTGCTCAGCAACGTAATAAAAAAATGGCGGCCTAACATGAATAATAAAACACCGGCGAAAAAATCGGCGTACAACAACGAACGAAAATATGCACAAAATATTTCGTCTGAGTAGCAAGTACGTGCACACTGCATGTTTGATACGAGCTGGAGCGTCGCGACGCTCGCTGGCCACAACTCTTGGTGAGCGTCGCGACGCGCAAGAGAATTGCGCTCGCTCCCGAGCATTCATCAGTCCGCGTTCCAGTCGGCCATCAGCAGCGACGTGCACACGAAGTGGGAACGCGTGGAGAAAAGTCCGGTTCGCACGCAACTATCCCGTTCGCGCTTCCTGCGCCCATTTATTCACTCTACATTATTGCGGACCGCGCAGGAGTTGCATTGCGAAAGTTGCTCCATCGCAAATAAGTTCGCGACGACAAAGGAAGATATAATAAATGTGAAAGTGCATTCCTGTTTAGAGAACCTGTGCATTATGCATTCTGTTTATGGGCTGACTTTTGATTGAAACTTTTTTGGCGTCCGCACGGAGTCTAATGAAGAAACTGCGAGCTGAGTGCTAGCTTCAACTATGAGGTAAGTTATGAGGTTTTTAGGATATTTATGTGCGAAAAGTTTCAAATCGTAAAGTTGTTAATTGTACTTGTAATGGATAACGAGCAAATGGTAAAGTTTTTATATTTTCTCTTCATTTTTTTGGATCTTAGTGGTTGCTAAAATTGATGCAAATTAAGTGATGAAGGTTTTTATTAAATAAGTGAGGAAAATGATATCTTTTGTATCACTTGGGTGAAAAATTGATGACAATTCGCAAAACGAATTGTTTATTACTCTAGATAGAAATATTGAACAATTTTCAAAGGAAATTTTGATGATTTATTGGTGTCATTTGATATCAGTAATTTTAAAAATAGTTTTAAATTTTTTTTGTTTCTTGTATTATTGTACCAATACTTCTTTAGTAAGATAAACTATTTTTATCACACGTGTGCAAAATAGCATTATAAACTCATATTCATAATAATAATATGTTGTAATTTTTCTTCTTTCAAGTTTTTTTAAGTTGTTGAACGTAATTACAATATGTTAGTAGTTATTTGGTTTCGAGGATGAAGTAATATAATAAATAAGGATTAAATGGCAAAAAAATAATATTTTCTCACTCTTAGTGGACACTCAAATTGAAGATTATCATAAACAAACTTATTTTATTGCACAAATGAAGATCTTCTGTTTTATTTGTAAGAAAATGATAGCAAGTTGTGAAATGAAGTATTGCTATAGTTACAAATATTACTAAAAGATTTCAAATGAAAATTTTTACAAGTGTCATTTGATTATAAAATTTAGTAAAAAAAATTGGAATTAATTTACTCTTGCTTATTATGCTTTATCACATATGAGCAAAATTGTATTATAATCATATTCTCACAATAAATATAATCAATTTTGAAATTATTGTAGGTTTAGAAGTTTAACAAAATTTTCAATATCATATCATAAATATTTTTGGTTTTTTGATGTTTCAATTTTGAAGTTATTGGACGAAATTATAATATGTTACCAATTATTTGAGTTCGAGGACGAAGTAAAATTACTTTGTTACATTTAATAAAAGTACGCCTTCACAGCTTTGGTAGACTTATTAGCATCCATTGTCGAATATTTAGCGAGAGTATATTTCTTTATACTACGTTATCTGCGTCACATTTTTCAAGATCTGCAAGGTACGAGCAAAATATAAACAACTTTTTATAATGTTAAAAGTGTTTACATTCAATACAACTGAAATATAAAGATTACTATTTGAATTTTATGAGAATAAATCAAAACAAAACCATTTTTAATGATCTTGATTTTCCAAAATTGTATATCATTGAAAATCTTGTAATTATTATTGCAAATGTTGTTCAAAACAAATAAGCCTTTTTTGCAAAATCCAAAACAAAATCATTTCTAATGACCTTGAATTCTAAAACTCAAACAGAAAAATATTTCAATTTTAATTGAAATCATTGTGTTTTGAGAATATTTTAGGGTAATTTCCAAATTTTTATTTTTCATTTGAGACTTTTTATTGTGGAGAAAAAAAGAAAATAATGGAACAATTGTTTAGCAAAATAATTGCAGTCAACTTCACATTAGATCAATTCCATCACATTTTCCATAAACTTTTCCAAAATAATTTTGATTGAAATAATATATTTGGTTGTTGAACATATCTTATAACTCTTTCTTCTTTTTAATCTTCAAAAGAATTTAATTAGTTTGAAGCAATTATTTCATAAATTTCTGTATACTGTATAGTTTACTTTTGTAGAATATATAAATTTTAGAATACGTCCTTCAAAAGAAACAAAGAATCGATAAAGACAAGTAATTTTTAATAAAAATGATAATTGCTTCAAGATTATCACATCTACAATTATTTCCTTTCTTCTTTCGACATCCTTGTGAATGCAGAAAGATATGATTTCCATTCAGCTTAACAACTTAATATTACTCCATGCAATTCTGCGATGGCAAAATTGTTTTTAATAAATCATTTTAAAAATAATAGTTTTCTAAAATATAAACCAATAAAGAAAACTGTTTTCCATTAATTATTAAGCATATTCTGTGAAAATATATTAACATATTCTGTACCAAATGTCAAATGTTTTCCATAAAACCAATTTCCCAGATGACATGACTCAAATAAAAAAAAATAGATTAAGGATAATTACCAAAATTCCAATTCCATTCAATTTAATTACATCTAATTAAATAGCATTTTATCCTTGATAGAAATGAAACCGATAAACGCCCCATAAAAAACCATCCCCAATCCAAACCCGGCAAAAAATAACAAATTCAACCACTCATTTCCCAAGCAATAAAAACTTTCTCCAGAGTGATTTGTAACGTGCGCCGATGCGAAATATGCGCGCAGGACGACGAGTCGGAAATTAAAATTGCGTGCAATTTATTACACTTGGCGACACGTCCTTAACGCCTCGCATAATCAGCACGTCGATGACCGCCCCCGATGAACGCTATACAAACAACCACAACGACACGAATGGCATAAACCAACGTTGATAACATCTCTCATCACGAACACCTTCTCATTAACGTTTGTTGAAAGCTCCACAAATCATGCGGTATTTACTTCTTTGCATAGCTCCACTTGAAATTAACGCAAAACCACCCAGGCACTTTCCGCAAAGTTGGTCAACAAAACAAAAAATATCCGAGGAAAGCAAATAGAAAAATTCAATCGCGATGAAATGAAAGTTCAGGTGCTTCATTACATCATAAATTATTTACCAACTTTGAGGAGTAGTTTCTACGAAGGAACTTTATTAAAATGCTAATAAACAAAGAATTAATAGCGAATGATGTTTTCTTTTTTTGGCTTTGTTTGTCATCTTCGACTGGAATTATTTATTGGACAGAATAATGAGAGTGAGGGGAAAAGTGGAAGTCAAAGGGGTTGTAGTCTATTGTTAATTGCAAATAGAAGTTGCGCTCAAGTTGAGGACGTTGTTGAAGGACTGAAAAATGCTAATTATCTATTGAAGCGACTTTGACTTCGAGGTCCAAGGCAGTTTCCCGGCTTGCTGGAAGTTTTAATCTTTCGCGCGGAGAAAATTAACAACGTTTCCACGTTGTTTTTGTTATGCATGGAGCACTTTCATTATAACTTCATTATTATTAGGGGCATCGTGTTAGCCCCTACTAAAACCTTTTGAACGCTAATTAATGTTGAATTTGTTTTGTAATGTCTTTTATATTAATTGACATTTATTTTGTTTTAAGAGTCGAGAAATGTGGATGAATTTCAGAATATTATAAATTGTGATTGTCGAACGTTTTTACAGATAACTGTAATTTAGTTATTAATCTCTGAAATGTTAAAATCAACGTCAAATTTCTGAAGAAGGCAAAACCTGAAAATCGATTTATAATTTAAATAACATAAACACTTTTATTTTTTAATTAATAACTTCAACTAGAATTTACTCGATATAAATTAATTGGTTTTGTTTATCTTCGAAACTAATGGACCAAAGTTTCGGAGATATGAAAATTTCTGAAAACTCGAGCTCTACTTTTTTTCAAAAAAAGTAAAATGATATTATAACACAAGACAAATCATGTGTCAAGTTTGTCAAAAATTGCTTGAGTAATTTTGGAGAAAATCTGGCACAAACTGTTATATACCCTATTTTAACTATAACAATTAATAATTTATAAACAAACTCACAGAATAACCTGAAAAACTTGATATTTATTGGTAATTATATAATAAACAAATGGTGAAAATTTGAAAATAATCGGACCGGCCGTTTCTGAGATATGAACAAAAGTATATTAAGATATTCAACGGTGTTTATCTGCCGCCCCCGAAGAGTTTTCTCTCTGCCGCCCCCGCCACAGTATCTTCATCAGGATACCATTGTATATTCAAAATTTGATGAAAATTAATCGAACGGATCTATCAGTTTCACGTATTTTTCCACTTTGCTTGCGGTAAATAGCCGCCACCAACAGTTTTTTGGATTTGCCGCCACCAAAATCTGAATCTCCGTCTATCTGTTAGTCTATGTACCAAATTTGGTGAAAATCGGTCGAGCCGTTCTCGAGATATTAAATAATATGTAAAGAATAAACTGAATCGACAAACCGTTGCTAAGGAAGTGTATTTTAGTCTTAGCTACACCAATGTAAATCAAATGGGAGCCACCATAATGGAATTTTCAATAGCATGTTTCCGGTTTGAATCCCCATGTAAATTTCCATAAGACATTCTTTTGATCATAACTCGAAAACTACTGGACCGATTTTGATGATTAAAAAAGCAAATGAAATGTCAGTTTATTATCTTTAGCTCTGTTTGTTTAAAATTTTAAAATATTTCTTTGAAAATTAGTAATACTAAAGTAGAAATGGTTTCAATCAAAATTGAATATCTTCGAAACTAATTGAGATATCAGGTTCGTTCTTGGAAATTTCGAAAGTTAAAGAGTTCTACTTTCATAATATGATATGTTACCTAAAATTTTTCAAAAGAATTAGTTGAATTTTAATTATGAAATAGTTACAATATTTTCTCATTTCTACTTTTGAAATTAAAGAATCGAATCTTGTTTTTTTTTATAATATCGGGTCGATTTGACTTCTTTATCTAACTTTACTAATTGAATAAATAATACTAATTTTCCTGAAAGAAATTAATAATTCGAAATATTTTTCTTAGTACGAAAATAATTTTGCTTTTCAAAAAACTTTAAATCGTTATAACTTTTGTTCTAGTGGAGCTACACAGCCAGTGTAAAATTTCATTTTTAGGTGATAAAATTTTGACTCCTTTTATGTGATCTAAACACATTCCATTAATTTATGAAATTCATGTAATATTTCACTCGTAAATTTTTGAAACGAAAAAATCACAAATTAATTCCATCGAGAGAATGTGTGGCCTCAAAGATATCTGAAAAAACATTTCTCCTACACTTGAACTATTTTTAACTATTAGATAAACAAATCGAATATGTTAATTTATGTGTTTGCAAGTATACATTTGTTTACGCTTACAGATGAACATCTTGAAACCTAGATCGCTTTCAAAAATAACAATATCCACAACTTCAACCAATTGCCTATGCAGAAAGTAATTAAAATTGCAAATTCTGTTCGATTTCCATTATATATTACCTCGTTAAAAAAGTTCCGGCAGATTTCTATCAGCACATTAAAAATTCGGTTGATTTATGCGTAATCAGATGAAGATTTACGATAAACACAAACTCGATGAAATTGGATAAACCATCATTAACCATTACAGTCGCAAAGTCGATTTTAATTTGATCCTTAATTAGATTAATTTCTAAATTTCCGGATTTACACTATAAAAATCAAGTACGCTTCTTAAGATCAATTCAGATGGCATGTCATAAATCATGTGAAATCTTAAAAATTTTCTATCAACTTGCCAAACATTCGCCTCCTTCCTTCTTCATGAATCTGTCAATGTTCGCGGTAATAACGTTGCTGATCAGCGTCACTTTTGTTTGGCTTACGACCCGTACGAGCTTCGATTACTATGTAAACTGTCAAATAAGAGTAATGAACGGCAGGGATGTAATGTACGTATGCATATACCACATAGGCAATGAATTTTAATGATTGAATCCTCCCATATTGGCGAAACAGCATGCGAAACGCTAGTAGTTCGCTCTGAAATTCGCCAAACTGTAAACAAATTCATTTTCATCTTCGGTATCATAAACATAAACATTATCATCAGCGTGCTCAACAACATCGTGATTTATATCAGTGCAGATTGCTGTTTGTGCAAATTTCGCGAGAGGGGTGGTTGCAAAATGGATACAATTCGCTCAACTGAACTAATGCAATTTCGTATCCGGTATTACTTTCATGGAAGACCTTACAAGATATTTGTAATATGTACACATGAGTTGTAATATAATATATTCACACGCATGAATTTCAGAGAATATGTGTACTTTTCATATGAAGGATTGTTAGTTTAGAATATAGGTGAATAAACCGGAAACTAACAGTTTTTTTGGCTATTAAAACGTGATTGTTTATTTTATAAGTAATCCAATGGAAAATTTCAATTTTATAAACTTGGATTTTAAATTAAAATTAATTACATCAAATTTTAATACTATCTTAGAAAAGTATTATATTTTAGTGATAATAATATTGTACAAATATGAAAATGTATCCTAAATGCATTTAGAACATTCGAGTATATTCTCTTAAATAAAGATAACACACATTTTTGAAATTAATGTTGTTGGATTAATTAAATTGGGAATAAAATTGATTATACTTCAGTTTTTTTTTTAAGTAATTGCAATCGTTCAGTATCTCAATAAATATTCTCCGTTTCCAGAATCGATTTCGTTTTTCATTTATATTAAAGTTACAGTTCAGCTAGAGATTTAACAATTACGCTTACTTTTAGTTCTTGTAATCAATTCCCTGGAATTGTGTCAATTGTACGTTTAAGGTCAGCTACGTTTTCAAGAGAACTCTGGAGGAATTACTTACTATTTGTATAGCTATTTGGCTTACAACTCACACAGAACAAATAAGTCTAGCCAGGAATAAAAAGTGAAATAAATTCCCGAATGCAATCTCAAACGCAATCAAATGAATTAATGTTGGAATTGAAGGATATTAAACCCATGTTGATTAAAGGTGATTTTAAAAGTTATTTATCCTTAAGTCGAACGTAAATTGTTTATGTTCTAAATGAGTTGATCAAATTTTTTCATCTTTAAGATATTTTTTTTATATATTTCAAATTAAAGGAAATTTGCAAATTATAGAATGATATGTGAAAGTTTTGCATTTTGTTTTTATTAGTCCGATTAATTTCCTAGTAATAATTTATATGTATTTACAAAAACATTTCTGAAAAATATATTTAATCCTGGAATTATTATATTCATTATAATTTTCTACATCCGTTTGATATTTCATTGAAATCAAGTAATTCTACAAATGAATTATAATCCATTGGAAATATTGTTCCTATTCATGATATTGAATTTAAATATAATATTAATCTATATTTGATGTATCAAAATTAAATTTTCTAATTAGAATCTAGACTTACAAGTAAAAATTTTCAGTTTGTGTTTCTTTGAGAGTCAAATTTGTTATCACTTTTAGGCGAGTCGTTCTTACAGGTTGCCAAACCAAGAAAAAAGGGTAAGGATAATGTTTTGACAGACAACTAAAAAACTTTAAATGTTGACTTTATAAAGTGAACTTACTTTGGTAAAAGTATATTCAAGCCAAACATACATTAGATATTTGCGAAAGTTGTGAGAGTGTATGAAAATGATTCTTTACTAAAACGTTGCACTCTTTTGCAATAATATTTAGAAGAGCTGTATATTTAATGAAAAGCATTATGTAAGTTTCTAAATTAGTAATTAAATGATAATTTTAGCAAACTAAACAGCAATAAAGCTTCTGTTAAAGAAAATATTTAAATATGAATGTACATTAAAATAGTTTAGAAATTTAAATAGTTTTACCAGGTAAATATTTATATTGATTTTCTGAAAAAACCAACATAACAAATAAAAATCAAATTTTTGATAAATTTGTATTTTTTAAAACTGATTTTACTTGCTTGTATTTACTTTACTTTATGATTTATTAGTTAGAAAATTAATTTTTGGTCTACTGATTTTATGAAAATAATTTTAAATTAATCTGAAAACCGTTATTTCGAATTATTTTGAATAAGAATATTGGGAAAACAAAATTGGTTTATATGATTTCCACCTTAATAAATACAATCAGAAATACCAGGAAATAATTTTAGCAATATTTAGGATTGCGTTATAATTTCACTTGGTAATTTCACTGCAATGCAAAATTATTCTACGTTATACATACATATAATGCACGTTGTTTGCTTAATATAAACATATAAGGTATTGTTTACATGGAATTTTGGAGCAATGTGCGAAATTAGTGTGCAGCAAAATGAAACCAACATTGCACATGAAGACACAATTCAAACTAACAACTGATAATATTTGCTCTTTGTGCAATAGACTTAAACTGCAAATATGTTGAACAATTACTGAAAATTTCTTCTCAAGTGAATTCCAAATTTTTGAGATAAATTTTTATTTTACCACGAAATTTCCACTTCTTTTAACTTACAATTATCATACTTTAGGAGGAATAACAATGAAAATATATTTGTTCTCTCGAAATCTGAGGATATGGTGCTAATTATCCACCAATTAGTCGCATTAAGCAACCCCACATTTGAAAGCAGCCTAGCAAGGATTTCCACCATAGATTCCTACTAATTCCAAGGTATTATCCTTGCTATTCTCCACGCTGCAAACAATAGAGCGGCTTAATTTGCTCTCAATTATCCTCCATGCGTTTATTTGATTGTTGGTTTAAAAGGACAAACAACGCGCTTTTTAAATTTAAATTGTGCACAAATTGTCCTTGCTTTTATATAAATGCAAATTTTACTATATTTCCATTTCCATTCGCTGTCGATGACTACCTGTAAAGATGTCACCATTTGAATACCAATATGGGAAATGTCATAATAGCTGGAAACATTTGTACATCCATTGCTGAAGGGTGCTGATTGCTAGGGCAGAGCTCTGTATTATCGACCAACGCTGAAGTTGGTTACATGGGGGCAAAAATCGTGAATTTCATCTTGAAATGGAAATTTTACGACTCTCCCACATTAGAAACCAATCGTAAAATGAATGCGCTCATATCAAAACGCGGAAAGTTGGCCGTAAACGGGGGAAACTTGTGCGGCGACCGCTGTGCAAATCGTGGCAAAGTTTAATGTGCAAAAGCAGCCGTAATGTCATCAAAAGCCACCAAACTCTGGCGAATAAATCGTAGCGAATAAACGAAATGAACAAATGGACGAAATACGCTTGATGTGACAATCATTTTTTTCATTATGGCAAACGAATTGCAACACTTTTTTTTGGTTATTGGATATAACACTTGCGGCGATTCATGTTCGTTGATACCCTTTCAATTATGGGGATGGCTGTTTGGAGTTTGCATATTCAAAACGGGATCCACATATCAATATGTTTGATACATTCCAATTTTTCCAATTTCCAATATACAGGATGAAGATAAAATCCTATGATTTTAAAAGGTGCAGGAGTAATTGTTCGATAAGTAACATAATGTACATGATTTCACGAATGTCAAACTCAATGATTTGATACATAATAAAATTCTTAATGAATGAAATAGCAGCTACAGCTTTGATTTATTTTTTCTTATAAGTGTATCATTTTAATTCATTATTGAAATCATATCAAAAAATTAATGATAATGAAGTTGGTCGTGATTTGGTCATTGTTACGTTATCATTAATTATGTTGCAAATTAATTGCTTATTTGTAAAAATTCACCCCGTATATTGACCAATGGGAAAATTGCATAAAAAAGAGGCAAATGGAAAAAGTGAAAAAGTGGCAAACATAGCACATGAAATGAAAATAAATTGACTCATTTTCGCTTTATGGTATGTGCGTACTCAAATCTTTTATTCATTTTCATTTTCGTTTTTGTCTATCTCGCTATTCGTTATGATACACGCATTTATTTATTGCTCTTAATTCATAACCCTGTTGCAAGATTATTTCGATTTGTTTTATGAGTGGTGATATTTACTGATATCAATTTAATGCTGTTAGGTCGTTTTAAATATTAGTCCATAAAATTTCCACACGTTTAATATCTACACCATTAAGATATTGCAAAAATATCATAGGGCTCATATTTCATATAGTTGCTGGGAGTTTTAAAATTTGTTCAACTTTAACAAATATTTGTTATTTTGTACCAACTTTAAAGATAATTTTTTAAGTTTAATTTTAAAATATTTATCAGGGATATCTTTAGTGATTTCATTGGAAGAAATTAATTGTTAATTCAGTTCATTCATTCAATTTTAGAAAAATTCAGTGATAACATGTGAAAATATAAAATATTTTAAGAAATAGAAAATAGATTTTGATTGTAGTTATTGTATTTTCTATTAATAATTGAATTTTCATTTTTCGTCCTAAGAAAATCACAAAATATAAACAAACAGAATATCGAAAATCCATAAATTCTTGGATTTTTTATCGGTGCTCGTCAAACCTGATCAACCGAAAAGATTAGGATTATACGCTTTTTGGTTTTGCACATTTTCTTTTTCTAAAATGTCCCAAAAGGAAATAAAATCCCCTTTAAATCTGGAGTGGTACCTTATTATCCTTTAATTCGTTTTGACCTCTGTTTGAGAATATAGGATCCTGGATTTCAATGGGACAGATTAAAGGGTAATATTTGCTAGTCCCTTAAACCATCTAGCTTTTCTAGATTTTAGTAACTAGTAGAGATTTCAAGAATTGGTCAAATATCTTTAAAGGATCTGATTTTGCAAATTAAAATGTGTTTTTACATGTTATATAAATTGATAATTCTTAAGCAACCATGAATGTTTCTTAAACTCGATATGCAACAATTTCTGGGAATAGAATGATAATTTAGTAAATAGGAGCTATACTGAAAATTAAAACATAATTGCTAAAAATATTTTTGTAATCTACAGATTACAATTATTGTTCCAACTTGAATATTGACAGCTTAATATTTTTAAAGAAATCTTAATTTGAGAAATCTCCTATCTTCTCAGTTCCTTACAAAACATTTGGAAGGGAAAATCCTTCAATTCTGAAGTTACTCAAATTCTTGGAAATTTCCTCCAACTCAAACTAGCTAGTTTTACAAGAAATGAATTACTAAACTTCTAGGAAGATGGAAGAATAATGAATTATAACAACAAATTAAAATAGTAAATTTCTTATAAAAGTTTTATCATTTAGAAAAACACAGAACTTGCAGAAAATTAGTGGAAGCAAAAATTAATCATCCTCCCAAATTCAATTTCCAAACAAACTGACTATATTCTCAACATGTCAAAAACATCAAGAAAAGTTAGAAATCTGTAATATTGGCAACACTAAATTGCATCAAGTTATTTGGACGTATTGAACGAGAAAAAATCAAGAAAAAATCAAGGAATTTCCCGTACCGATCAAATAGTTCCCGGTTTCTGGCACTACTTTTACGTATATTACATTGGAGCAAACAAATTAACTTAGAGCTTCTTCGTGTTCGACTCTTGATTCGTTCCTTGCTCGTCATTCCAATCATAACGTCAAATTGGCGCATCGGATGCGCGCTTCACATTTTCCATTTCTAATATGAACATGAACGAACGAACTCCGCAAACATTTCCGTGATTTCTTCGACTTCTAGATATCATTCTTTTATTCATTCTTTCAATTCCTGCCGAGAGAAGGCACTTTTGTTACATCAAATTAGTTTTGTACCATATTCAAATTTTATTGAAATCATATAAATTATATAGGTATATTGAAATATCGAAGAAATTGTCTCCGAAGGTTCCTTGGTTGATTTGCAAAGCAGACAAGTCGATTTGAATGCAACACCTCACATCCGGTAAGGGATGTGATCCTGCGAAGGATAAACCGTACATAGAGGGCTCTTCGGTGATTCGATTAAAATGAATGCATCATTACTTGCGAACGGTGACGCAACCTTTGGGGTTATCCTCGATTCCTTTTTTTGCGATTTGATTCCGTCATTTCTTTCCTCGCCTTTCCTTTCAACAAATGACATTTGTTTTTTACCCAACGAAATCCACCTTTATCTCGACTCCAATTTGGAAGGTCTTCCATTCCTTCATCAATCTTCACTCCTTGAAATCCCAAAAGGATGTCAATTAGTATTTCTGCACTTCAAAAATTTCAGCGTCATTTCAGACGTGTAATTATTATTTAGATTTCAAGCCGGCACGAATTTACGTTAATTGTAATTTGTAAGGCAAAACGGGAGGAAATCGAGTATAAAACCGGGAGCTGGATGAGTTTTCTTCCCTCCTTCCTCATTTTCGTTCTTTTGCGGTTGATTATCTGCGGACCGCGGTCGATCTAATGAAAGTCTTTACGAGCCGTACACAATTTGCCTTTTACGAGCATCGAATCCTCCTCCAACGAAGGACACTCGACATCTCCGCACTTTTTGCATAATAAAAGTGCGCCCGGACGCGTTCCCGATTTCAATTTGTTGTTCAGTACGCTGAGGAAACTTGCGCAGAATAATAAAGCGTATTATGACGAGATGCCCGTCATGCAACACTGGATGCGACGTTGCAAATTTATTAGGTTAGTTAGCAGCGCCCTCTGGACGTGCCTGTGTCGTTGTTTTCTGACTGACTGGCCAAATATTTACGACGCCCCCGGCGCATTGTGGGCTAATCTACGATAACGGATGTCGGTTTGGATTTTCCGGTTTGTTCGAGTGTGTACCGGACGCCACCTTCGATGCTGAATTATGCATGAGGGCGACATCATCCATCAAAGAAGTCATCCCGGATTAGATTCGCAGATGTTAATTAAGAAGCTGTGTCAACTTGCTCCAACTTGCTCCAGACGTTATTCTTATTAGTGGGACGCTGAAAAATTGGAGCGTCTTCGGGAGCATCAACAAATAGCTCGGGTAATATCCATATATTAACCGGGATATGAAAATTTCCACCAGATAGAACACACTAATAAGGTATTACACAAGTTTGACATTGACGAGAGGAAAGTTGTAGAGGGCGCCCACATGATGGCCTCGAGGTACAAAAATCTTTCAATCTAAGTTTTCAACATTCAACGTGAGGTATCGGATAGCTTTGCGTAAGGAAATTTAAGACTGCTTTGTCGGGAAGTTGCTTGCGGGAAATGTTTCTGGCATCATCGCGTTCACTTATGCGAAGGGAAAATGTGAAAGACTTGCAAAATAGCCAATTTCTGGAAGAAAACTCTTTGTACACGTAATTTTTTATTAAGCTGATTATTTTCTAGGAGTACCAGCTTTGAGAAAGTATCCCATTTTTTCTGAAAATTGTATTTGAAAGTAAAATTGAAGTGGTGAAAAGTAAAAATTGATATCATATTTATGTTCTGTAACTCTTGCTATATTATGTAAGATATCTAATATCGAAGATGTTGTTTCGAAGATTTAAAAATTAGGAAAGGAACTTTAAAAGTCAATTAAAAAGGTAATCAAAATCATAGAAGAATTTTCCAGAAAGATATCTGATAGACATTCTATATAAAAAATGAAAGAACTTATGTTTTGTGTAAAGTCAGAAACTTCCGTTTCATAAGACATTTATCAATTATCTATAACCTCTTCTCATCGTTATAGCAGTTTGACACTTTCTTCCTTCCAAAATGTTATTGCTTTCGATTGGAAGAAATATTGAACAGACTTGCTTCAATTACGAAATTTTATTAATTGAAAAAGTTTTTTAAAGTACAGGAAAAGTGATAGTGTATCAGAAAAAATCCAAACAGTAGAATTTATTCTGGAATCTTTTCTAACTAACAAAGAGATAGAAGAAGATAATAGTGGTAAATACATAATAAATTAATATAATATTATTGTTTACTGAGAGTAAAACAAATATCAGACTGCTTAATAATTTGAGGTACTCTCTTAATATAAGGAATCTTACCCCAAATGTAAAAAAACTCCATGTGTGGGGGGTTATTGGAAATAAATGGATCTTAAGGACGAAGACATCCTGGAACAAGAACAGCCGATAATGGAAGTTTGATGATGTGTAAGTTTCCTAATTTATTGATGTCCTTTCGTCTAAAACGAACGCTAATGAAGTCGAACGCTTGACGACAAAGTTTTCCATCATCTTTCGGTTCTTATAACACATCCAATTGGAGACGAGTACTTGGAATGACATATGACCATAGGAAAATGACTTGAGTCATTAGAATAATTTTAATCATTAGCCGGAAATAACTTAAGACATTTTTAAAATGACTAACATCATTCCAAGAGTTTTTATAAATTAAAATTTAGTTCAGAAATTTTTAACATATGGGAGCATTTATCTTTAAAGATCCGGAAGTCGTTATTTTAAAATAGTAATACCATTTTTGAGTTAACATTTGGAGAATTTCAAGTTCCCCAGTAATAATTTTAAAAATATTTGAACGGAAACTTTCAAAGAAAATAATTTTTTTATTATAAAATGCAACGATAATTAATAACTTTCTATAACTATTCTAGATAAATATTCTAGCACATAAAATATTATTCAATTTAAGGATTCAAGGTACATTAAAATTTTTGATGTAAAGCAAGGATAAAAAAATAAAACAAATTAAAATCTTTTTAATATGTAACAAATAACAAAAATATCACAAAATTATATCTTCAGCAAATCATAAATACATACTTCTTTTCTTAGTTCCCATATTGGTAGCCAAAGAGCTCCTTAAATTTTTAAAGTTTTCAAAGAGGATCATTTTGTAACCTAAGAAATTCTTTTGGAACATTTAAAATCTTATGGACTTTCTAGTCAAAAACTCAAATTTTGTTACAAAGAGCTTAGAATTACCTACTTATCAAATAAAAATAATTTGATATTCAATCTGAGAAAACCCCTTCCTATCACCGGAAACAATTGCCACCGGAAATGATAAATATTTCTTTTTTTTGGTTCCAATATTGGTAACCAAAGAACTCCTTAAAGTCCTTAAAGTCGTCAATATCAGTTTTCAAAGAGGGTCATTTTATAACCTAATAAATTCTTTTGGGTCTTTTAAATCCTAAGGACTTTCTACTCAAATTCTCAAAGTTTGTTGTTAAGAACTGAGAATTAGCATCTTATCAAATAAAAATAATTTAATATTCAATTCGAGAAATTCCATTCATGTTACCGGAAGTCCTTATTCTAAAACAGTGATTTATACTGTTTTTGGGTTAAGTTACATGATATTTCAGCAAAATTTTAGAAGTTTGATTACTTTATAAATAAAACAAAAATATCTTAGAACTATATCTTCAACAAACAATAACTTTTACTTTTCGATATTACTTTTCAAATAATATCATTTGATATCCTCAGAAATTCTTTCAAATCACTTCTGGATCCTTTGATATTTTAAGGACTTGCTACTCAAAGACTTATAGTTCGTTACCACGAGCTGAGAATTAGCTACTTATCAAATAAAAACACTTTGATATCCGATCTAAGATAGCCTCTTCAGGATGGACCGTATTAATTTGGTCAACATGATATACAATATCTCTTGTAATCTTTACAAACGATTGTAATGAGAGACAGAATCGTTTAGGTCCACTAGTAGCACTAGTCTCATCTGCGATTAAACCAGCCAGAAAGTGAGCGCGCGACTGGAACGTCTCCGATTTCAAGGATTTCAAGGACTCGAATGGATATCCCGGATAGATTTTATCAAGTCGCCTTCGATTTCCCCGATTCATTGCGAATCTGGATGGAAGTTGTCGATCGGAATGCGTGGGCGAACAATGGCGGAATATGGCGCCCCGCAGGATATCCGCCAAAATGGGGATTATGCTCGTGAAAGGAAGCCGAAATGCGACGCATTGGAGCCCAAAGAAAACAGCCGCTCAGGTTTACACACCGCAGGACAAACAAATCGCTGGTACGCCATTCATCCGGCCGGGCTTTTTCGCAATAAATCACATCATGCATTTCGCATAATAGTTGAATCTGAATCGCGCCCTGATTCGCCTAATTGTAATTAATTATTCGCGAGGAAAGAATAACGTTTGCTTCCTTTTGTGGTGCCTTGCAAAAATTTGCATTCATCCCACTCTTTCATAAGAAATACAAAAGAGGAAAGGATGCAGGATCATTTAATAGATTTTCCAAGTTCATTAGATATTCTTGCTGATTATTTGTTTTCTTGTTTTATATCCGGAACGAAGGAGTATTATTTTTGCAAGAAATAATATTTTAGAAGCAAGAATATATTTTCACTCGATTTTTGGTGGTTTGATATTTAAATAAAATCTGTTTGGATGGTTCTACAAATATTATTTTAAGTCATTGATTTTAATTGGTTTTAATTCAATGCTTAAATAATTAAAATGAAAATTCTAAAAATTAAAAATTCACTGCTACTATTTGTACAGTTATTTCCATAAATATATTCAACAAGTTTGAAAAATGTATAATTTTTCTCTGAAGAAAAAAACGGAAACAAAAAATAATCAATATTTTCAAAAAGAACAGTAACGAATCTAATATAGAACAAAGAAGTATTATAAAACCTAAAACCTTTGTATCCATTGAAAGCAACGACATTTTATACTCCTTCAAAGGCGCAATATAACTTAAATATTAGATTCTTTGTTGGAAATTCGAAACATAATGGAGTATCTCAGATCATAAAGTCTAGTTAGAAACATTCTATTTTTACGCTTTGGCAAGTACATAAAATATGAGATACAACAAAGCTTTTGGGTAAGATTTGTACAAAATAATCCCGAACTTCAGAATTTTATTTTCTTGAACAATCGCCTAGAATAGAGCAATCAAGCAGAAATTGTTTATCTAGACCTGGACCATAAAAATTTTATGAGTAGCAAGGAAGATATTGAATGTCATAAATCAGGATAGATGAATAAATTTTATGTATAAATTTTCTCTTTTACTTACTACCAATTGATATGCCATATCAACAATATTTTCAAAAAAATGCTGACTATATATGAATGTTTGCAAAATGACGTTATTTTTTGATTTTACTGCAATATTAAATTTTAGTTTTGCTGGAAAGGAAAATCGATATTATCCACATTATTCTACAAGTGAGAAAAATAAATACTTTTTATTTCACTTGTAACCACATTTTCTAATTGTAATTCAGAAAGTACAATTTGTAAGTCAGATTAGTAAATTGTAATTAAGTAAACAACAAATATAATTCTGATTTGTTATATACAACAATTGTAATTGAAATTTGGTATATATAATTAAGAAAGCATAAGTTTAATATCAGAAATGATATAATGTATTTCAGGTTAGTCAAAGATAATTGAAAATACATCAAATGAAATTCAGAAGAGTTCAAATGCTCTGATTTGCATTAGCATTAAGTCAGATTTTTGTTAAATAATAATTCATTCTTTGATAGGTAAATTATTGTAAATAATATCAAAAATTGACATTATTAATGCAGTAGTATTTATCACACAAGTTATAAATATTAATGTTACTTAAATCAACTTCAATGGAAACTGAATTACATTTAATGCTATCTGAATTTCAAATGAAAATTTCTGAATTACATTTCATAAATCGGAATTGCATTTTTAGCATTCTGGGTTTAAAATGTCGTTTTCAAGATTACAATTTACAGATTTGATATTCCCAATTTCTGAATTGCTTTTCTTCTTTCCAGCAATTTAATACATGCTTTCTAAATTACAACTAAAAAAGTTGTAAAAAAGATGAAATCTAGAATCTGTCTTTTAAAATTTCCCAATTTTCATATTTTGCCTAAAGAATTCTATTTGTAATTTTTTGAATAACAACAATATCTGAAAACCGATTAACTACTAATTTGTCAATCTAGTTCTTAGTTTTGTTTTTCAAATAAAAAAATGAAAAATTTTCCTATAAAAAATAGCGAAAAATTCAATCCTATTTGCCTTATAATTTTTAACTGAAGATATTCGTTATCAGTGACCAACTTAAAAAAGAAGTATCCTTCATAAAAAGGATAATCGATGGATATTTTCACAGTCCAAAAGATAGACAAATTTAGATCTAGCAACAAAACAAAATTCAACCTTGTCCCAAGAATAGTAAAACCCACCGAAATACATCTAATTTGTATCTGAATGGCATCATCTTGAATCTCAACAAAAACACATTAAAACATCCTCGCACAAAACACAACCTAATGTAAACTGTAAAAACACTCACAATCAGCAACTGAAACAACGCCGTCACATTTGCAGACATTAAACGTACGAAACTAACTAATAAGCAGACGCCAGCCGGCAGAAAAAGTAAACTCGACCATAAATTACACCAATTACAACAATAAACGAAATGGTAACGTTTGCACCATCCTCTGACACTCCGTTTTCGCCGGAGGCGGTGACGACGGAAATGGCCCCAACCAACTTCCTTTCTATTGCTTTTGGCTGCTTGCCTTGCTTATTTATGAGAGCTCTCCCTTATTGTTCCCTTTGGTCCTACGAAACGAGCCGCATTCGGCACAATTTGTGATCGACTTGCAATTATGTGCCAGCATCGTGCACGCAAACCAATAAAATCATCAATATATGATTACAGCCTGTCGCTGTTGCTTACATTCTACTGGGTGTTTGTAATTTACTGCCTGTAATTGCGCACCTGGTTCAAGGATAATGGGCGAATTTTCGTTGGACTTGTTGATCATTTGGTGGGCTGAATTGTGGATGAATTGCATTCGATAAGCAAAGGCAGTTTGCATCGATGTCTGGTATTTGTTATGCACGTGAAGCAAATATTTGGCAATCGAGTGATGCGAGCTCGGTAACTTCATAGACTGATCGATTTTAAGGACATTAATTTCGCCTCCGCAAATGTCAAAATTGCACAATGTGGGAAGGATAATGATCAGACGGAGTCATTAAGGGCTTTTACGTGCACGATATAGTTTTGGTTGATGTAATAAACCTTTGAAGGAAGAAATAACCTTCCAAGGATAATGATATTACTAACATATTTTCGAGAATTGAAAAAAATCTGGAACAAAGAAAATTTTTATCATTGTATTTATTAGTTATTTATAGTTTTAATTCTAGATTGGTTTTTAATTATGAGATGTGGAAAATAATAAAGGAAGGAAAGATCAAGATCAAGATCAAGAAAGTTCACAAATATCTTATACGTTTTAAAGATCATTTTACAAAAGTTTGAATTAGGATATTTTTCTATATAGGATATTTGGATATCTTACAGGATAAAATAATTGGGACAATGTTTCAAAATATGATATCATTTTCTGATGTGTTATCAATATATCGATCAAAGAAAAAAGAATCTTGAGTTATTTTGCTATCAACAAAATTTTATTAATTTATTATGTATTCATCACTCTTAAAACAAAATTTTGAGTTTGGATGATCTATTTTACAATATCAACCATCCTTTCTATTTATTGAGAAAATTAGAATGAAAACAACCTTCAATTGTGAAAAGCAAGTCAAACTTTGATATTTTCTTCCAATTTAACCATATTTCACATGGAAGAAATTTATAAATTTTCAGGAAAATGAAAAATGATTACAGATAATCATTATGGATACATAATAAATTTATATAAAAAATTGCTGATGGAATCTAAGTGCATAAAGTTAATTTAAAAAATAACTTTGGAAACTCAAAATTCATATCCATATTCATTTACCAAAAATGCTAAAAATGACCTTAAATCATGCAAGAATGAAATTTGGAACAACTTGAAACTCTCTCTCCTCTTTCTCATTTGGAATAGTTTGGATTGCTTTATGTTAGCAATGTTGCGATTAAATTTGCATTAACCTCGAACGTCACTCTGCAAACTGCTGCAACTCATCGTGCAGATTGTTTGCACTCGCCCTCGAGGTTGGCGACCCTAATTGGAATGGCAATATGTAACTATGTAACGAGCACAACCCTCGCGTTTATTGTAATTCGCAGCTACCAGATGGATGTGATATAATGTGATTGAATAATCATTATCGAGCTCGCTAGTTGTTTGATTAATTCATTGCGCTCCGGATGAACCGCAACATCATCAGAAGGACGGAAGGAAGGAAGGAATGTTTTGTCAAATTACCATTTCATAGCTTGTGTCCTTATATTACCTGATGGAATAATCAAATAACTTTGAGTAATTAATTAAGGGTTGAAATTGACCAGTGATGACCGGTTTCAATTTCAACGTGGCAAGTTATAAGCGAAATTTCTAACCGCATTGAAATGATTTAATAAATTGTGGTTAGTTTTTCTTTGATTTTCATTTTGTTTTATATTACAACAGAAATCAATTGGTTAATTATTAGTATATTAAATTTTTACCACATTTGACACCAAAAACCAATTGTTAATTATTTACAATGGGTTGAAAGTTTTTAAGATCATAAATTATTTTTTATTCCTAAACAATATTCATGAAAATGTTCCTTTTACATCAGTCCCATTGATGTCTCTTATTTATACATTTATCTGAAATTAAAATTGATGATAATTTATGAATTTGTAGAAAAAATTGTATTATGTCTGCAAATTTTAAATTACCAATTATCAAACAAATAAAGAGTAACTTGCAATTATGTACAAAAGTACTAATTACATTAATATCTACGTTAAAATTGCTGTTATGTCGTTTTATTTGTGAAATTAACATATTGTACAAAATTCCAAAAAGTTACAAAACTCGTTTATCAATTGCAATTTAAATTTGATAGAAATTCATAGAATATTTGATTTTTTTCTATTAAATATATTATCTTAAAACAGACAAAAATGTACAAAAGAAAAATATGGAATGGTTGAATGGATAATACCTTTATAAAAAGGATATAAATCCGGATGATAATAAATTACCTCCATTTAATTAAAAACTGTGCACAATTTCTATTGCCAATTTTATGGTGCTACTAAATTTTAATTAAAATATCGTAGTACAGATTAAAATAGTATTTTAATACAATTTTAAATACATATATTCGATCAGTGTTCCTGGAAATATGCGAATTATATTACTAAAATATTGGAAGTTAATTATCAAATTAGCAACAAAATTCCTATTCCAAATTTGCAGATTTATCAAAACAGCCTTTTGGGAGGTTTACCTTATATAAAAATTAAATTTTAATAAACTTGAAACAAAGGCAAAAGCAAGCAAATGAAAGTTAATTAAAGTTGATTAGATTGTTTTCTGATATAATATTTTCTTGTAATATATCTCAATGTAATATTCGTTTATAATGGCAAAATTTCAATTAGTTCTTGTAGCAATTTCTTAATGGGGTAGAATTAAGATTTAACAAATTGAATTCAGGAATTAATGTATAATAAGGAAAATTATTGCATTTTCTTACTTCTTTGTTTCCTTCACACAAGATGATTACAATTAGATAATTATATAAAAAATTATTCCGTTTCAATACATCTACATCATAACATAATATATACTTGTTATGATACGATGGTAAAATGTTGGATTCTATTGTGTAGAACTGCTTTTGATTTTTATCCTTTGATAAAAGTTTATCCTGATAAATTTTGTTATAATATAAATTCTGCCCAATATTTCGCTTTTAGCTTAATCAATTCCAAAACCTTAATTACTATAATGGAAATAATATGTCAATCCCAAACAATTTTCCTAACCAAATATTATATTTAATACCATTATCTAGTAAATAATAACATACCTATAATAACTAGACAAATCATATGTAAATTACAAACATAAGCAAATATTTGAGTGAATATATTACAACTATATTTAGAATTAATTAAGTCCTGAACAAGTTATGTATAGACCCGAAATTTCTGGATGAAATCGCCCGAAGGGAATATTCATTCATGGTGAGTTATAGTTTTGTTTTCGACACTAATTCACAGACAACAAAGTTGATGCAAATTTTGTTGGTTGCCATCAAATAGTTAAGGTTTAATAAACCACATATTGCAAGACAAAATTATAGAAAATTAAGTTCGTAATTCTAATTTATCAATATTCTTAGAATCCTTGGCATCAACATTAATTATTTCCATTTCTCAGTATCAGCTTACAATTTTAAGTGACATAGTTCAATACAAATAGAATTTTTGATTTTGAAATATACAATAAGCAGAGAAAATTAACACTAATGTATATAAATTATTAATGAAAATAATAATTATAATATTTAGTAATCTAATTAATTCATTATATTCAAAAGTTTGAAATTATTTTTCCCTGATTTTCAAACATGTCAAAACAATAACATGATCCATTAAAACTTTGCTTGCGTTTCATTGATTTAAGTAAATTACGTATTTTATCATTTTTTAATTTGCAAATATGTTTACGAATATTGTAACAAAAAATATTCTAGTAAACTGACAGGACATCAATGCAAACAAGTTAATTCAGGATTCAGGATCACAGAGAGCTTTATAAAAAATATCGAGTCGTTATTTTATTTTATAATTTAATCTTTTAAGTATTTTTATTATTCAGCTAAAATTTCAATCACGTAGATTGTTTACATATAATATAATATCAATAAACAATTTTGGTTGATATTTATATTTTAATCATTCAATTAATATTAAGCTATTAAACTAATTGTGTAATGGTCTCATATATTTTTGCATTTTTATCCTTCTTTGAATTTACTATATTTTTCAGCACAAGATGAAATCAAACCATTCAATTACCATTCAACATTTAATGATCTTTAAGAAGTTATATGACGTCTAAGAAAATTATTTACCCAGCAAAATCGCATTAGATAAATTGAAGGTACGCATACTACAAATCAAAATTATGTAAATACTTTACCTAATAACGTCGAATGGAATATAAATAAAGCATGAAGATGAAAGGCATCAAAAACAGCGATAAAATGTTGTTGATAAATGAACGTTGAACACACATAATATTTGCACTTCCGTAATGGACTCGAAATTAAGCCGTTTCTATGTTGAAGGCTATCATCCTCAAGTGGATCCTGCCGCCCCCATCTGCAGCTCTTCTGCTGTTGACTCAGTCGATTGCAAACGCGTCGAGATTGTAAAATAATAGCGGCTTTAGAGGTTCGCAAAAAAAAGTAAAAAAAAATCAAATATATACATACAGGGCATCCCAACAAAATCATCCCTATTAAGTCTTAAGCCTTAAGTCATTTACCCCTCTTACAGCATATCCCCTAAAAAAAAACTTGATTGATTGAAAGAAAGTGAAGGATTGCCAATTCAAACAAAAAATTCTGCAGAATTCAAATTTATGATGCAGTACTTGCTACTTTTGGAAAGAAAATAAAACAAAACTTTTATCAGTTTCACTATACTCGAGATTTTGTGCGTGGCGTTAAAAATTGCAGGAAATCCTGAAATCGTCCGGTGACATTATTTATAAAACGTGTTATCATCATCCCATTAAGGTCTGATATCACTAATCGACCATATCCGTATCAATGCGCATGCGGCTGAAGCGATGTAACAAACGGCTTCTTGTTGTTGTTCCATCGTTCTATGGTGAGCCACAAACCGCCCCCGCACGATAAACTTTCTCTCTTTCTGCGAATAGCATTTGAAACGAACGAACATTCCAACCTGCTTGGAGGCGGCAAAAAACGTCAAGAGCTTGAAACATAAATTTATGCGCAACTACCATAGAAATGCGCGACTTGCTAAATATGCAAATTTAAAACTAGTGTTTTTGTTATGATTCATTTGATTTACGGGATGTCGCAAAAATGTTCAAATATATCATTTTGCAAAAGTTTAACAGTGTGTTACAAATAGATTTTAATTAAAATATTATAATGTAACCAGGTTTTACTGGAATATACTAAATCAATTATTTAAACAATTAAACTTTCCAAAAAGTTCTATTATTTTTCATAATAATTAACTGAAATTTTAATTTAATATTGATTTGACAATTCAAGATGAGAAAAAATAATCTGTTTATTAAATATCAAATTTTTATAATGTAGAAAACTGTTGTTTTCAAAAATTTCAGTTTTCTGCCAAAAAAAAATATAATAAAAATTAACTATGACTTTAATAAACTAATTCAGTTCGTATGACTTAATTAAGTTTCATTTAATTAACAACAAAATTTCGCATTTTATCTGAACGAGAATTGAAATTTCAGCTTTTGATTTATGTGTGGCGTGAACATAAACAAAAAATACTACAATTTTGATGACAACATGAATAAATTAAAAGCACGAAATTTTCGCGAATAAAGGCAGCCCAAATTAATCACCCTTCACAAAAAAACTTTCATTTAAAAGGCATCATCCCTCCTGAAAAACGTTCAAAACAGCAAGAATATTAATCATGACCTTAAAATAATTACGTCACACGTGATTAATGAGTAATTAAAAATGAATGCTCAATTCATACCTGTAAAGGGTGCATGCCATTGTGCTATTTTGATAGCGTTGTTATTTTCCTGGCTTCATATATCATGTTATCAAAACAATGTTAGCCCTCTGTCTCCTTCTTCTATCAATGTTCTTTTCTTTGCACTTTGATGACACCTGCTAATTGATTAATTTGCCATCGTAAACAATTATCGATATCAAAACGTACCTCCTCAACTTTCAGTATCTTTCCATAATTTTCACTAGTTAATTTGTGTAAATTTGGTTGTATATCGTGGAAAACTATTCCAAAGTAATAAAAGTTTTTGAACTACTTTAAGTTCTTAAATCGTTCATTTTTGCGAATATTACTAACTTCCAAAAAGAATGTGTAATAAATTATAATATAATAAAACATTTTTTAGTTGAAAGTAGCGTATTTTTGACTAAATTCCATATCAAATTAACAACCCTAATAATAATAGTAAGTACAGGAATACAGGAATAATAATTAAAATTCAATTCAGAAATTAGTATTTTACAAATTGAGACAAAAAATTCTGCTAAAGTTTATTTTATTCAAAAAATGATTTTACCTGGAATGTGTAAAATCATTTTTAAACTTAAAACATAGCAATATTATTCACATCTCTTTGTGACTATTAATAATCGTTAATAAGTTTTAGTTTTTTTTTGTGCAAATTTATTGATAACATAAACAACTTTCATGAAGGTTCAAAACTAATAAAACTTTTTGAACATTTTGTAGACCTAAAATAGTTTATTTTACCTATTTAGTAAAAGTTTCTTGGTTGACAAAACATTTACTAGTTAAATTATTGTATATATCTTGTATTTTCTTCTATACTTTTGAAATTAAAATGGAAATTGGAAATTGACGTGTTAGTGTCATAGTTGTGTCATAGTGACATAGTTGTCCATCAGCCATCTGATATGATCGGATGAACGAAGGTTTGCAAAAAGACATCAATCAACACCTGTACCGCTTTCGCGATTGTTCCGCCATTAAATTCGACATCCGGAAGCCGATAACGTCATTCGCTTAACAGGACTCTGGGATAACAGCTTCCGGATGATAATACTATTGTTATTTCAATGCTGATACATGTGCCATCAAACGCATCAATATCCATCATCCATTTGCATTCATTGGCATCAAAAACTGGATAGCTCAATTGATTGAATATGCAAATTTGGCAAAATATGATTGACAAATGCAGAAATCTGTTCATTGAATAGAAAAGTTAGGAGAGAATGTAATTGGTAAATACGTAATCAAGTGATATAATTTGGTTGATTAATGATAACATAATAAACGTCTAATTCAATTTTCCTCCCTTAAATTATATAATTTATGTGTTAACTTGGTTGCATAACCATGGAAAATATCATGAATCCCAAACACAAAATGCAATAAAAACTAATCAAACTTGGCGAATGGAAGCAAACTCGTTTAACTAATAATACCAACGAACAATTGTACAATGGAACAATTGGTAAACTACTCGTACAATTAATTATTCGAGCAAACTTTGTCGATTTCTTCGACACACATTGGCCCAATGAGCGAATGGCGGATACTTTAATATTCGTTATTGTTTCGATAACGAAGTGGATTCGCCCCTAGCTTCCCCAAAAATACCTAATACATCAATGTCGCCATTGCGAGCTGTCAGTTCTGCAGACGCACGAGTCGCTCGCGCTGAAAGCGAAGTGGATTTGTACTCGTTGGAACGAACTAACCCCAAGCCACCTTCTTGTTGTGGCTGTAGGTGATTGATATCCGTCCGTATAATATTTCAAATTGAAAACGAACTTTAATACCCTCCAGCCATTTCCGCCAATAGTTGATTGAATCGACGAATACAATCCCTTTGTTGAATCCGTTGCCCCGATTGCATTTCCCATGAATCACCATAACAACCCCAGGATTACAAACAATTTGGTACAATTTGATGCAATTAAAACTTGTAAATGAATATCGTCCAGTTCGTAAAACTAGTCGAACTAGTAAATTCGGGTAGATGTCGCCAGGGTACTAATCTGTTTTGATTGCTTTCAGACACTTTTGGATCATCTACGTGTTAATCCCCTTGAGTGGCGGCAACTCAACTCACGCGCCGCATGTGAGCACTCCGAAAGTCACCACAAGCCCCATCCCAAGTACATCCACCCAGTTGATTTCGGGTTGCGCGTGCGATGGGGATTCGGGCGAGATGGGTTGTCGGTGTGCAGGGGTTGACTTCCTGAACGTCCCCTCTAATTTGCCCGCGGGTCTTGTCAGTTTGTAAGTGGCGACAATGTGCAACTGACGGCACAAAAACTAACTTCAAGTGTCATTGTTTGATGTTCCAGGATCGTTGAAGATGCCGGCTTGGAGGTCCTCAAACGGGACGCGTTGCTGCCGTATGCGGAAACCCTTCGTGAATTGTAAGTCAGCGCCATTTTGATTATCAGGGAACGATTCGTTTAAGCTCCATTAAGCTAATGTATCGATTGGTTCGGTGAGAATTAAATCAGAGGACCAACTGGCATTGTCATCAAGATGCAACCCTCGCGCGATGTTTCAATTCGGCAACCAAATTTGCATTAATACACGATTAGATACCGTTCGACGTTCATGTTGGACACAATTGCCGAATCAAGCGGACTGAGTGATTATTCAAATACATATTGTCCTGTCACGATGCGATTCATTCACGCATGCAAATTTTGAATCCTGGCACACAATATGTAGGCAACACAAAATACACCCAGATTTCGGAAATGTACTGAAACATCCGACAGGAATATTTTGGTATTTGTTATTAAATTTATATATTTTTTAAAATCATTTCATATAATTGGAAATAATATTTTGCCATTATTTATATTGGAAATACGGCAACCCACAGTACATACATTTTTTTACTTAGGCACACATGATTACATCATCCCCCTCGTTTGTGTTGTGTGTTGCAGAACCCTGGTGGCACTCGAGAAGTTCTACTACTTCGAGCCGGGCGTTTTTCGCAATTTAAGCGAGTTGGAAACTTTGTAAGTGATTTACCAATCTCTTCGATACATTCCTTCTTGCACCCTTTTGCCTTTCGCCCACATCTATTAGGCTGTCCACCATTTCCTCATCGATTGTCCTCGAATACTTTCGTTTTCTCCCCAACGCGAAGGGTTGCCTGCCCTCACTCTTCCTAGGAGAATGTTTCCAGCTGAAATTGCATTGTCACGCTTTGTGTTCTGTCATCATGGAGCAATGATTGTTTTTTTTGTTGCTTTGTCACAATTTTGTTTGCCTTTTTCCCCTGATTTTTTTGGCATGGTAGATGTTTACTTGATTTCTCGTCAATCACGAAATATACGTAGCAGAAAAAAAACAATATAACACATTTTTTAGGTTACATAAAATGACTGATCATGTAATTCATGAATATTTCGCTATATTTCTTGAATTCACATGAATGTTTTTAATTTCAATATTAATTAATCATTTGTCGTGACATTCAACAATTTGTACGAAGGTTAATGTCCGCAGAAGTGATGCAAAATAATTTACTCATTTGGGAACAATTGAAGCATATTTTGTTGGGTTTATTATCATCTGATCTCCAAACTCGCCCACTCAACAAAAAATAAACGAATTACAAACGCATTTATAAAGAAGGGAGAGATCAGTCACCAAACTTGCATACTGTCAGCTTGGTTGCCTATCATCCAAATGTGCACGTTCTTCTTTCGAATCTTTCTCCCCCTTTTTGGAAGGGACTTAAAACGAACCCGACTGACATTATTATTCCATGTGTATTATTCCATACATTCCATACATACGATATATTCCAGACTCATTTAAATGACACGCAAAGCGTCCTGCATGGCAGGATACTCATAAATTGTATATTTTATGTAAAACGTGCGTCTCATATAAATGGCCGCCCGCCCACACGCATACACGAGTCATCATCCGTATTATGAGCTTCATCATGTTGATAATGAGTTCAGTAGATTTGGAAAGTCATCATTAAAATCACCCTTCGAGCAGCGCAGACCAGCAATGTCCTTATTGTCATCTCGCTGGCGTTTCTTCTTTCTATGTATTTTTAGACTTACCCAGCAAAGCCGCTTGCTTCCTACTTTTCGTGTATTCCTCCATCCGTCTCTAAGTACTTTAACTGTCTACCGAGCACGCTCACGAGTAATAATAAACTTGTAACATGATATTCACCGTTCTTGGTGAGTCGAACGTTGCAATTCAATACATTTGACATTACTTTTTCTCATCTAGGTACATCCATCGGGCGCCGAAACTCCTCAAAATACAACCGGAAGTCTTCAGCGCCACTTTGCCCAAGTTGAAAATTCTGTGAGTTACTCAATTATGCTTTTAGTGTAATTTCACATTTACATTTCAATTAGAAGTAATTTTATGGTTCATTTGTATGTTAATTAAAGATTTGAATCTCTACGAAGATTATCTCTGTTTGACGTGAAATGTAGGATTCAAATGAACACCTCATTTCAAAGATCAGTGCATGAACATGAAGATGATATGAGAACCAAAGATATCATTCCTGATTTTACAAAAGCATTCTAGTGAAAAACGAACGAATATCCTTTATGTTCCTCTAATGATAGATGTCAACTCGAGATAGAGTATCCTTAAGTTATGCAACCAATCTTACCAGTGTAAAATGAGTTGTATGAGTTACCTAATTCAAGGATACCTTAAACCTTTTCCAATAAGAATTCAGAAAATATAAATTGCAATTCGGATTGGTAAACGAGCAGGAAATGTAATTCAGATTTGTTATATGTAATTCAGTTTGCAACCATTGTAATTCAGATTTGGTAAATATAATTTAGAAAGCATAAGTTTAATATTATAAACGATTAATTGTATTTCAGATTAGTTAAACGTATTTGAGAATACATTAAATGAAATTCAGAGGAGTTTAAATTCAAATGAGATAAATGCCATATTTTGTTAAATAATAATTCAATTTTTTGATAGGTAAATTATATGTATATAACATCAGAATATTGCCTTTTTTAATGCAGCAGTAATTATCACTCAGTTTATAAATATTACTTAAATCAACTTAATGAAATCCGAATTACATGTAATGCTTTTTGAATTTCAAATGACAATTTCTGAATTACATTTATAGCATCCTGAATTTAAAGTGATATTTTCTGGATTACAATTCACAGATTTGAAATTCATTTAATACTTTCTCAATTTCATTTAACAAATCTGAATTTCTTATTTTCTGAAATTTACAATTGGAATTGAAATAAATTATAATTGGAAAATGTATCGATAAAATCAGAAATTACAATTAAAAATTCATTTAAAGAATTAATGCCTTTTTCGAATTGAAACAAAAAGAAACTTAGAAAGATAGATACTGCTCTGAACTGTCTCTATTAACTGTCATATTATGATATGACAGCGCCCCCTGGATTCAATTTGCCAATTCAATTGGAAAATCCTTGAAGGATAATCATTCATTCCAAGTTTACTCATAAAAATTAAATGTTATACTTTTTTCGTGTGATGCAGTATTTGAAAAACTAAATTTGCAGACGAATTGTCAACACTGGACTTGAAGAAATGCCGAATTTAAACAACTTGAACACAGCATCAGTTCTTCACATGATGTAAGTACCCCCCAAAACAAAGTAATGAACTCATTTTCACGATTGCATAACCACAAACGCTATTATTCCTCCATCAATTGTTTCCTGTCTTTGTGACCCTGATATATTCTCGCAAGAACAACGTCTCGAGTGTATTTTCTGCCGCCCCCGCAGTCGGCATCAATTACTTAGCAGAATAGACATGGCAACGACACCGAAACGAATTTAATTACGTGCACCCTTGTTGTCCTTCCGCGCGTTCAAACCGACGCCCATTCTTCAGCGAGTTGTCATCGTTCGTTAACAATCCGATCGAATTATTCTTACCAACGCAAGGCAACGCAACGTGGCGCAATAATTGCGTTAGGCAATTTTCGCACATGTGCCCCACGATCGTATGCAAATAAATAAAATCAGTCCGGGGAGTAAATTCAATATCCGATTGCTTCGTATTGATTAGACGGAAAATGTTCGTGATGATTTCTTTTTCATTTCCTGGCAGCTGCAGGATGTGTGAACATTGAGACATTCCCGACATGCATTGAGCGTTTTGCTGGTTATGAGGGTTGCGTTCTTCCTGCGTTGCCACTCAAACGGGATCTTGACGTCGGAATGGGAATTACGCCAGATATTAGTTTGATCTCGATGTATCCATTTGCTGCGCACATTTTCCCGTATTTCCTTCTTTCTGTCTGGTTTTATTTATTATCGTTTGAAGGACTTACGGATTGCTGAGCTGCTGTAGAAGGACAATGTGTACTGAATTTAATATTACGTGCAAATCATGAATATGTTTTATGCGAAAAATAGGTTTTCTGAATTTAAATCTGCAAAAGGAAAATCCCAAAAAAAGGTAACAATATCCTGATAAAGTTAATTTCAGGAAATTTTAATATTACGTCATAAAAGAAGCATTAACAATAATATGGAATATTATCAGGTTTAATTAGAAGAGATAAGATATTTTTTAAATAAATTAACTCCAAGAATGTTTGCAGAATTGGAAATTATAACTTCGAAGATCCATCAATCCTGGATTATCCTGGATGAACCCATAAGCTATTTAAATTTTTTTCTTTCATGTTTTTCTATGTCAATTCTTATCTAAAGAAACTTAATTTATTAAATTTACTTTTAAAAGTATTTTAACTCCATAGATTATTTTTATTTTGGCTGTTACCACAACATAAATGTGTGAAAAACTACATTATATTTCTGGAAGTTAGTTTTTTGTTTATAACGTCTAAAATTTTAAAAGTACGATATTTCATGAAATATTATTTCTGGTTGAATTTATAATTTGAAATTCCAAAATTTACACCAAAAACTATTCGTTACAAATTACAAATGGGAATTGATTTCAAACAGGACTAGAATTTGTTCAACTATTGACGTCACATATTTTCTTATCCTCAATTTGTTTTTGTTTTACAGAGACCTGGAGCATAATCACATTCAACATATAAAATCGAAACAAATAAGTAAAGTGAAAACCGATCAACTGTAAGTATAAAGTTAACTAATTAGAAAATTGCCATGTCATCCAATCAAAAAACTACAGTATTTTTAACATCTCCCTAGAAAATTGCAGCAAGAGCTTGTAACAAACTGCAAATGGACGTGTTGCAAACGACGCAACTTTAAACGAAATCGTGACATCGTTGACAGCAGCTGATGCTACTTTTCAGATTGCGCTTTTGCCGACATGTTGCAAATACATTCGCAAATAGTGGAAAAAATTCCATGGAATTGTTTATCGTCGGTTATGCAATGCAACATTAGCATTCGACGCGTAAAGATGCAATTCACCATGCGGATGGCAAACGAGCGATAATGGCGCGTGAAATTATCCTTAAGCTTTACTGCACCACTGAATAATGACATGACAATTTCCACCAAATGTGCAAGATGTCTTCACATAAATTAACCTCTATTTCTTTTTCTTGCAAGCATCCTGAATTACAACGAGATTCATACAGTCGAGGAAGAAGCTTTTCATGGTTCTGAAATTGCAAAATTGTACGTATTCATTTTATTTAACCTAGTTTTTATTATTAACTGATTTGAATTTTTAAATATGTATGTAGGAGTCTAAAAGGTAATATTCAACTGTCCAATCTACATCGACGTGCATTTGGTGGCCTGAAGAGTTTACGTCATATGTATGTGATTTAAATCATATTTTTCCCAATGAATTTTTCCCGCTTGCAATTAACACTTAATTGACCGCATAAATGTTTATATTACGCATGAAACAAATTGCAAATTGCAGTAAACGATTGTTTTTAATTAAATTTATAAATTAATCGCATGACTTGCAAGGATCTCCTCGTTTCGTGTACGTTGGGTTGCATGCAGGCAACCCAACGTACAGTTTCATTTCGTTTTCATGCATTTTTAATTGCTTGTACGAAGCATGGCTATTCCCACAAGCCCCGTAAAACGCTTAATTTCCGCTTTCATGCGTCATTTACCGCGCTAAACACGAATATAAAGTGTGTACAGCGAACAAGCATCCACGTTTTCATATTTGAATTAATTGCTTGTAATTGCAGCTTCTTATTCAACCGTTACGCTAGTTTAGCTGGAATATTCTAGAAAATAGTTGAACGTTCACGCAATTTTCAATGCAGATATTTTCATAGTGTTTTTACGCCATTTTTGTTCATATAGCGACCTCAGCAGTACTGCAATCACAGCAGTTCCATTGGAGGGTCTTCGAGAGATTGACGTTCTCAAAGTTCAGGATACAGAAACATTGAAGGTTTTTCCATCAGTCTACAACTTTCAAGTGAGTTTTTATGTGGAAAAAACACGTGTATGTATTTGCGATGTGCGCAACCCACAAAACATATTTGGACGTTGCAAACTCAATCATGTCATGGGTAAAGTTGCATGTGTACTCTGCAAAAACCGTGCTCGAAATGGAGTGGTTTAAATTGGTGGCACTAATTTGATATCCAAAAGTTGGCATTTCATCCCTAATTTTTAATTAAAATGTTTCCATGTCCTTCTAAACGGAAATTCTCTTCGTAAACAGCTCTCACAGGGAATTTTATCATTTTTCCTCCCCCAATGTGAAAACTCCCAAAATATTTATATGCCAAGGATGCTTATGAAGATTGACATTCGTATGAGAGAATGTCCTTGTAGAGATCTGAAAATGTAATATCAGAAAAATATATTTGACGTGTAAAAATTGAATTTGAAACTTCATAAAATGGCAATAAAACTAAAAAAGAAAATAAGCTGCACGAAAATCAAGAACATGTCAAAATTGTCATCTAATATTAATGCATTTCTCGCCAAAAGTGGCATTTCCATTAAATTTTGACCGCTTGAGGAGGAAATATCTATCATCCAATACATTGAATGCAACCAGCATTGCATCGCGACATTTTCCATTCCATTTCCGGCCTCGTTCAGTGCCAAGATTCCTGCCGTGCAAATATTTGAACTCGCCAGCGCAAAACATTTCGGTTTCGTGGTCGGCTTCATTTCGTATTTGTTTATTTGCATTTTTCTTGTGGTCTAGCGAGTTGGTCCTCGATTCCTGCAAAGGTACACACGCTGAGACGGCATATCCTTTGGCAAGCGAAGCGATACTCACAGAAATTGAAAAATATCATTGATGCATCAACGATTGCCGACAACGTGCCAAGAAGGCAGAAGGCATAAAAAATAGATACGATACAAATAAAAAGGACGCACAATGAAAAAGTGAACGAAATATGAGGGAAATGTTTAGCATATTTTCCCTACTCAATATATTGCCTTTTTTATGCGCCCGCGCGCTTTTTATATACTTCCGGCCCGAGTGCTCCCCATAGAAATTCACAATGGAATTTCTTTGAGAATCAAAGCTTTTGCGCATTCCACACAAGGGACGAAATGCTCCCAGCGATGCTACCTTCCCNTTGACGAGGGAAATCTGTCAGGCAGTAATTGTAATTTCGAATATGATTGCAAAATTGAATAAAAATGATTCGCATTTATCACCCAATCTTCATACATGCCAGGCAACCCCTTATGCATTCTTCCTTAAAATCAACGTTCAACAGAGTGCGCCATCTGTAGTTAATAAAATTAACTAGATTATGAATTTTTTAATGGAAACTGGGGATTTTTTTTTATATATGGTTGGGTAACATGTCAAACTAACATGTTCGGTTGTCAAAACTGCTTTTATCTGAAAATTCAGTGAATATAATAGATTATTCCTCCTTGAACGAATTTACTACTTTGTAATTCGAAATTCGCTGATTTATTGAGAAAGTTTAATTCATTGTGAAAACTGACTACACATTCCAGAGAACCTGAGAACATGGAATGTTAAATTGTGACGTTGTAAAACATAACCTCTATCACCATAGTTATAAATCTATTTAATACGTTTTTTTTTCAGTACATTAAAGAAGCTTGGCTAACATATCCTTATCATTGCTGTGCGTTCAAATTCCCGCACACGCACAATCCTCGTGAATTCGAACAACATCAGCGTTTCGTGAAACGCATGCAGGCAACATGTTCAAATAAGAACACGCATATTAAGGGTGCAACGATGACCAACGATGCAAACTTGTTGAAACTGATGCCTTCGAACGCGTTGAACGCTTCCCCGGCAATATCTTCATCCACGTTTGTCGGGACAGCTGTCGATACTATGCAGCAACGCACCAACGACCCTCCGAAGGCCGACAACTACATAACAGACCATTCGGACGTCAAAGAAATCGATGACGAGTCCTGGAGCGACGATGAAATCTTCCACAACGAGACTCTCCACGTCAACCACGAGTTCCCCGTTACGACTGCCGTCTGCGGTGAGATCTACCGTGATTATCACGAGGTGTGTATCCCAAAGGCTTGGACAGGTTTATTAATGTGGCAATCAAGGGCATAGTTCTAATCTGAGGGGCCAATTTTGAAATTATCAAACACTTTGTATGCGGTTCATGGTTCGCCTAGGACCTAGGACCAAAATCATCCTATGAGAATGGGCTTTGGTGAAAGTAATGAATTGTTTTAGGTACAATGCTATCCCGCTCCGGACGCTTTCAATCCGTGCGAGGATTTAATGGGCAACTGGGGTCTGCGCATCCCCGTCTGGTTCATATCGCTATCAGCAATCATCGGCAACCTCTTCGTGGTGATCGTCATCGCTACGTCTCATTTTCGCCTCACTGTCTCCAAGTTTCTCATGTGCAATCTTGCCGCTGCCGACTTATGCATAGGCATTCACTTGCTGCTCATCGCTATCGTGGACGCCTGCTCAATTGGCACTTATTTTAATTATGCCATCGACTGGCAAGAAGGTATGAAACCGTCTGCTATTATTATTATCTGCAAACTTGCAAATGTTTCAATGAAGTGGAGCAAGGATGATAACCTCACTCTTCATGAATCAGTGCTTTTAAGGTTGTTAAATGCCAAAAGCCTAAAGATATCCTAGAATTACTCGAGTTTTAATATCAAACTGAAAGCCAATATCAAAAAATTATTTAACAAAATGATTATAGGCAACTTAACATACACATGTATAGTTCGCCCAATGAGGAGTGGTTTTATGATCGTATTTATCAGTAAATATTCAAAAATCATAAATCAGTCCAAATAATTTTATGGCAATGCAGATAAAGCTGCATTATCTTCAATTTTATTTAAAGGCAGTGAAATAACTCCCTTGTTATGAACTTTAATTCAGTTTTTATAATTCATGAAAATTTTTAGGTGATGGATGTCGAGTCGCAGGATTCCTTACAATATTCGGAAACGTGCTCTCAGTATACACTCTCGCCGTGATAACAACAGAAAGGTGGTATACAATAACATGGGCGATCCACCTTAATAAACGACTCAAGTTGCGAACGGCCGTACGGGTCATGTTTGCTGGGTGGTTGTGTGCAGTTTGCATGGCTTCGCTGCCGCTCCTCGGAATCAGCAGCTACTCGAAAACGAGCATCTGCCTGCCGCTGGAGAGCAAAGGCAAAGGCGACGTGATCTACCTGTCGACGCTGCTCGCATTTAACGCAATTGCATTTGCGCTCATTTGCGTCTGCTACGGCAGCATGTACCGCTCGATTCGCGAGGGCGGCAACACATGCTCGGTGACATCGGTGCGGTCGGACCTGACGGTGGCGAAACGCATGGCCCTGCTTGTCTTCACCGATTTCGCCTGCTGGGCGCCGATAGCCTTCTTCGGCATGACAGCTTTGCTGGGACATCCCCTCATCACGGTGACACACACGAAGATCCTGCTCGTCTTCTTCTACCCGTTGAATTCGTGCGCCAATCCGTGTCTGTACGCGCTGCTGACGCAGCAATATCGACGCGATTTCTTCATCCTGATGGGACGCTACGGGCTGTGCAAGGATCGCGCCGAGCGACATAAGGGCGCAATCGGGGGCAAACCGTTGCCATACGGAGCTGGCGGGCAATATAAGCGCAGCACGGGCGACACACTCAAGATGACGATGAGTGGCTGCAATTCGAATCATCATCGCAACTCGCTGCTGACAACCGTCGTCAGCGTCGAGGTGCCCATGCTGCGGAACGGCTCACGGAATGGGACGCGTGCGACGAACGGCAGGAAGCAGTCGCCGTACGATGAGAGAATGCGGGAGTTTTCCATGAAGCAGTTGGGAAAGCGTGAACTTAACGTTGATGACTGCAGGCACACGTCCACCGAGAATCTGTAAACAATTCAATTGCCATCATATCATCTGCTTGTGCACTAGTGGAAGACACATCCTTGCTGGCAACATTCCTTCTGTGGTACACGACTTCTGTGTGAAATCAGTCGATGTCATATTAAAACTTCATTGTGATTTAAAATATTAATGTATAGTTTAAGTACTTAATTTAAGATGCATTCCCCAGAAATATATGTAAATAAAAACAATTTTAAACGAATACATTAAACTTTATTACTAATCATAATCCATTTTTTGAAACCTTCATATTTTATGCTTTATTCCTCATTAAATTGAAAATTCAAATTCCTGTTTTGCTGAAAACAAACAATTCTATTCAACTCATAGTTAAGAGAAATCAATGAACGAAGAGATTTTATTAAACAATAATCTGCAGGTCTTATTATTTATTAATCTTATTAGTTATCTTATTACCTAGAACTGTTTATTTAGTTTCAATCAACAGAGAATTATTTCAATTCTGGGTGTAACTATAGGCCACCCTTCCAACAAAGAGTATAAAAAGTTGCCTATACAAAAATTTCATCTGGAGCATAGCGATCAGCTGAGTCATATCATTTGTGCGTTCATTTCGACACAACGAAATGTTATCAAGCATTGTTCGTGCAAGACTCGAGCAGAGTAAACAAAAACTATGCCAGAGAACGTGATAACCAAATATAGTCAACATGCTGCATTTCCGTGTAACCCGCACAATGTTGAACCAATTCAATCGTGTTCGAACTATCAGACAAATAACATGCTAAATTTGCGACATGTGACAACAAGTGAAAATATCAGTGAATAATGAATAAGTTACGTGAATTATTGGCTGTGTCGGACAGCCGCACTCAGCAGCAATTGCGCCAAGTGTATCCACTAATCACGACTCTGCAAGTGAACGATGACGAATTACTCGAATTCGCAACCGAATTCCTGCCGAAATTCTACACCCTCGTCGCAGAAGGCCATGTGCGGCGCGATGCCTTGCTTCTCAGCGCCCTGGGCAATCTGCAGGCGGCTATTTTGCGGAAATTCGTCGACTACGAGGCGGCCCAGCCTTTGAATATCCGCGATGGTATGTCCCTGTTCTCGCATTGCTACTACAATAACAAGCATTGGTTCGAGGATGTCCTGAATAGCGCAACGCTGACGAAGGAATTCGACGAGGAATTGCAGCGCGAAATCAACGAGCTCAAAGTCATCAAGTACACCAACCAAAAGGTGATTGATATTGACAAAGTCCGAGATTTGCTGGCCATTGTAAAAGAGCATAACAATGAAGACAGCGAAGACAATCGTACGTTTATTACGCATTACACCAATGAAATCGAGTACATCGTTAAAGTATTCACCTATTGTAAGGAGCATGCACATGATGCTATTGACGATACGCATTTGTTCAGGGACATTTGCAATTACAAGTTGTTGCATGTTTTCGACAAGTATTTACGGCTGAACGAGCGTGTCAATTGGCAGGATGTTATTGGCATGTTGCAAATGGAAGAGACGCGCTCGGATTTCAACTCGCAGTCCGACACTTTGGACAGCGACCAGTTCAGATGCTTTGTAATATTAACAGACATCATCCTGGCATTACAACAAGCTAAAGGCATCTCCAATCAGAATGGATGCAATGTAGGTGCAAACATCATACACGCCCGTGAAATTCTTTACGAGCTTGATGCCAAAATGCAAATTTTCGTGTTGGAAGACATCTTCGCGTTATGCTTCCTTAGATGGCGCCATTTTCAACCCTTCGTAGGCAACCCAAACGGCACCGATGACGAGTACTTCTGTGACGACCAAGAAATTCGCATCATTTTGCATTTCCTGAAGCCATGTTTAGACGATCTGAACGCCAAGATACCAATACGCTCCGTCGAAGCTGGCCGCTTGCAAGAACTGAACAAATACGTGGCGGAGGCGCTCTGGAGACTGGAGATGTTGGATGATATGGAAAGATTTGACATGGGACACATGCTCGCTGATGCCGAAACGCTCATTCGACGCAGTTTTCGAACCGGCCGCTTCGACAAGGTCCACCAGGTCATCCAGGTAACTATAATTTCATTAATACTTTCTCGAGTCGTTGTTGGGCGTACTTCTCGTAGAGAGTTGGTGTGTATGTGACGCGTTTCCCGTCCACATGAAGCACTCCAATCGGATTATCTGCGAGGAACTTTTTGGCTTCGTCGATTGTTTCGCGGGGACGACAAAATTTGCATCGGCAACAACAACAGCACCAACCGCGCGTGCACCAACATGGAATCGCAATCACTAGGTATACACAAAGCCAAATCAGCGCCATTTTGCCTGCCCGTTTGATTAAATTTCGGCGTTCTTTCGGGGTCTTTTGTTTCAAATGCTTGAAATCTCCAGCAAAACAACGCGCTGCATTCAATCCAATGCCTTTCATCTCCTCCTTGGTGCAATTCTTCGGTTTCTTGACCGTTAGGATATTCTTAGCGGAATCTTTCAATCCTTCTTTTTCGGTTACATCCACGTATTTTACAACTTTATTTGATTGCTTTTGTTTTTGTACCTGTTCATCGTATTCATTCTTCATATTCGCGTAGTTGTAATTGTTTTCATCGTCGCTGCGTTTGTTAATATCTGACTCATCCAGAAAATATGCAGTTGCTGCCTCTTCATCAGAATCATAGAGATATTCAGGGGACATTTGTATCGGGATATCATTCGAACTCATAATTACCGCGCTGTTGGGAACTTCGCGATGCTTTCTCTCAACGAGATTATGCAGCATGTAATATTTCTTCTCATCTTCGGGTTTTAACAATTTCACGCGTGGTTTCTTAATGATTTCCATGTCGTCATCGCTGAAGTCGTTGGCGTCATCCGAATCGAACATATCGGAAATGATGAACGTTTCTGTAACGTCGAGATCGATAACATATTCAGGCGGAATTAAAGCGTTTATTGCACTTGAAATTAGCAAAAATAGCAGAACACGTTCAATTTGTACGATTAACATGTTGTATTACATTGATGTGTTTATTTTGTCATAGCAACAAAAGTATTTACTGTTTTTTGGTTTCATTTTTCAGCTATTCAATATGGAAGAAACAGACATGGCTGCTGCGATGCTCTACACGGAGAAAATGCACGAACTTGGATCATCCTTGCAGCAAGCATTTCGTATGCAGGAATTGCAACGTCAGATGCCCAACTTGCAACAGACCCTACCATACCAAAATCCGAAACGCCTCCTGAAGGATTTTATCGAAAAAAATGGAGCCGACGAACAGCAATTCGAAGATATCGCTTTCATGGCTGCCGTCAGCAACGAAAATTCAACGGCGACTCTGGAATGCATCACGTTTGCTCCAGAACTCTACGAGAAGTTCCAAGCACTCCGAGAGGCGATTCCACACGCCAGTCTCTTGGATGCTCTCACGGATCCACACTATCCAACCGAGCCCCACGTCTATAAAATCCGCACGCAATATTTCACCGACGTCCGCAACACTATCGATTTGTTCAATGCACAAATCAAGGGCTATGCTATCAATCCCGAAGGACAGAATGAGGTGGTGCTTGTGCATCGCTCTTTCGCCAATCTGAAGCAACTCGCTGGTCTCAAAGATGTCGGCCAGTTGAGTTACTTCCATCGGGTCTTCAACTATTTGAAAATGTTCCTGCGAGCCTTCAGCACCGAAGGTAATAACGGCGATGTCATTGCACGTGAACCGAACGGATTCATTTCATTCTTTGATATCATGAAACGCACCCGTGCTGATTGGATTGGGAAACTCGTTGGTGAGCGCAGTGTCGATCCAAGGGACCTGGAGCATCTCTTCAGCCGGTTGAAACTCGACCTGCTATATTGTACAGCTGCGAATTCATTTCCGGATGTATGCTTGTGGAATTACAAGTATACTTTCAAAACGATTGCTGAACCAACGCGTGTAGCATTCAGTTACATTGCGAAGCGAAATTGGCTGCTCGCGTTTATCATCAACGAGATCTTCAATATGATGCTGATGGACGTGAATGAAACGCGCACGAAATATTTCATGCAATACGTCAATACGCAGGAAATCGATAGTTTGAGGATTTTGTATAATGATAATCGAATCGTTGCTGCTTTAAATCAAGATTACTATGATTTATGCGTGGATTACTTGAACAAGAACATCTTCGAAACGGAGATGTTCTACACGTACGGCGTCGAGGAAGCGGAGGAAGTCTCCGAGGATGACCTCAGAGGAAATTGGATGGAGCTGCTCATGCTGATTGATAGCATTCCAGAATTGCATGAAACGCCAGAGACGTGCAGACTGCGCGATCGAATTCTCTCGAATTTGGTCGCAGATATTTTCGAAGATGAAGGATTTCTCTATGTGCGTTATGTCAAGGATCCCGTCCTTCGACGACAACTTATCATCGAAAATTTCTCATCGTGGCCTGGGGAATTCAACATTCATCTCTTGCGCAACGAGCAGGACGAAGAACTTCTCGAATGGGCAGAACGCATCCAATTCTGTGAGAATATTCGAGAATTGTTCGATTTTGTATCTTGGTTTCCCGTCCACGAACTGTGCATGGAAAATCCATCGAGTGTATACCATAAATTACTCTCCCTTCCCAAGGTAAATCATAATTGCAACATGATAAAAAATTTATATTAATTTTGAAATTTTTAGGCGAATTTATTATTGGAATTCAGAAAATTCTATCAAGCAGATCAATTCCTCCTTCAACTTCCTGTTGAGTATTTTACTTCGCTTTTCGAGGAGAAGGAGCCGCTTTCGAATATCAAGGAATTACTGGATCTTCTGGAAAATCCAATTGACACCTGTCTTGAACTGGTGCAAATAGTGCGCAATTTGAATCAGTTGGATTTTTTGATTAATTGCCTCATTGAGAAGAAGTATGACAATGAGAATTACATCAAGAATGTGAATATCAGCGCGAAAATGCTGCGATGCTTCCCCGCTCAGGATTTTGATCATCTTTGGTGTTTAATCTCCAATCCGCTCGCCATAATTGAAATGCTCATCATGAATATGAAGCTTGACAAATTGGCGACCATTTTGAACGAGGTGCGTTCCGATCTCTCAAATTGCGAATTCAACGACACGATTATTTCGCTGGAAGGTATTGATGAATTGCTGCGGTCATATGCGGAGAAAAGTCTTGAATTTCGAGTCATACTCGACCCGCATCCAAGTCTTTTGAAGGGTTCCGATGTAAAACTCATGGAGAGCCTTGATTCTATCTATGGACCAGATCGAAAATGCTATCAAATGCCCGAGAAAACACCGACCAAAGCTGAATGGACGCCAAATAATGAGGTAACAATAGTTTACGAATTAAAATTAGTTTCTTTGTTTAAATTCCATTTTTATTTGCAGGTTGTGGAATGCATGTGTTGCCATAATACCACTTTCTCAATGTTTAATCGACGCCATCATTGTCGTAGATGTGGCCGCGTTATTTGCTTCAATTGCTCAACAAAAAGGATGCGCGTACGTGCTTTAAATAACACCAAATGTTTAACACAAGTTAAACAATGTTTTTGTTTGTAGGTTCCATCATATGGTGATATTTTAGTTCGTGTTTGCATTGATTGTTATAATCAGTCACAAATAGACGAAAGGAGTGATACCATGTCAACCAAGTCGATTATGTACGACCATTGGTTCCTATCGGACAACAACGAACATAATGCAATAGTCCGACAGGAATTTTCCTATGAACACGCTCCTAGCGTATCATTATGCCTCTCGATAATGAAACTTCATACAAAAACACAATCGTATCCAAAGTACGTTAATATTTTAAAGACAATTTATTTGCATTGTTTGACCTGTTTCTTTTCGTAGATTCCTATTAGATCAATGTGATGCATTGTTGAAATTGCTGCAGCCAACTGCACCAAGTGCTCCACAAGAAGTGGATTACATGCTCGTTATAAAAATGTTAAGGTATAATGATCATGAAAGAAATTTAATAAGGTTGATTGACTAAAGTTTTTTTGCATTTTCAGATCATTGGCTATTGCTGCTAAAATGCTTTCAGCTGAATGCCAACTGCAATGGGGATCATCGCAAGCTGACCGCATTCTCTCTCAAGCAGATTTATTTTCCCTGCTTGCAGAACGTGGCTGCTTAAATCTGCTGCCACCATCGTCGAATGGAGCTCCATACGTAGACGCAATTGTCCTGCGAAAATTGCGCGATAAACTTCTCATGCAAGAGCAGTGGAATTTCGCTCTAGACGTGTCCACGAAAGCAGGACTTGAAAATGCGGGTGTATTTGCTGCATGGGGCAAAAGTTGCCTGAAAGCTGGCTGCTTGCAAATGGCCCGCGAAAAATTCCAACGCTGCTTGGACAAGTCGGGCCACTACGACAACTTGAGCAATGAAGATGACGCTTTGGAAACAAGCACTCGCTCGAGATATTCCCGCTTGTCGCTTGGCTCCGAAACGAAGCCAACGAAAAATCCTCCAGTTTTAGAGCAAATCATCGAAATACTCGAAAATCAAACGGTTAAAGTAAGCAACATTGCACCATCGCGTGAAAAGAAGGAGAAGGAAAAGGAGAACGCAATTCTAATCAAGGCCAAATTGCGAAATCTCAAAGCAATTGCGAATGGTCACCTAGAACCCCGTAACGTCTCGAAGGAGCCTCGCAGTAATAATATGGACCCGGTTTATTTCCAAGAATGTCTGTATTATCTGAAAAAGTACGGCAGTCATTCAGGCATTTTAGAATTTTACCTGAAGCATAACTGCATCAAGCAAGCGCTTATCTATATGTATGACAACAAAGTGAGCGTGGAGATCTTCATTGAAGTTTATACGATTTGCTTGCGAGATGGGCAAGTTTCCCAGCTGCAAAAATGCATGTCGCGCATCGATTCAACGCTGGAGATTTGGAAGGAATATTTGCGCGCAATATGTCGCCATTTGGAAAAGCAAGGCTTGTTGAATTCATTGTATCAGTTGCAACAATTCATGGTGGATTATGTACGTGCAGCAATGACGTGTATTCGATTTTATAAGGATCAGGCGTCATCTTATGCGGAGTTGGCAACGCGCATGCATTACTTGCATAAAGCTGAGTCGCATTTACTGCAAGAACTTGAACAGCAGCAATGGATTGAGGTGAACGCTGTAGTTAACACGGCTAGCAGTGATAGTAGTTACGAGGAAAAAGCGGCATTATCGAATCCATCTCTTGTGATGAAAATGGGCTCCAGGACAATTGATCAGCATATTCGAACTATCAAACGACAAGTACAAATCACGAATTTTTTGAGCAAATATCCCAATAGTAATGTGCAATTTGTACAAAAATTGCCTCTTATGACTCCTAACATTGAAGGTATATGAAAAAATAACAGATATATCAGGTGTGCTCACCACAATTTTATTTTGCAGGTGAAAATACGTCTGCGATACAAAGACAATTACCCACCTTATTCGACTCGCAGCATGAGAAAGCACAGCTTGCTGTCCTATTAATTATCTGCGGACAAAACGTTGAAGATGGATACGACCTAGCTTATCAGTAAGTTTGCTAATTGGTTGATCAATTATTATCTAATTGCCTTCGATTTCTAGGTTGATTCAGGACTATAAGTTGAAACCTATCAAGGTGTATTGTCAGGCAGGACGGCAATTGGCACGCGAAGATCGCTACGTTGAAATTGCAGAACTAGTAAATTGTATTCGCAGCAAAGGCACGAGTGTCCCAGCTGTTAACAGCATGTGCGATGAAATGCTCACGCTTGCCGTGCGCACACTAAGCCGCAATGATATACCAGTGGCAGAGTTTGAACCACTCATCAAATTAATTACGGATCGTGCGACGAAAATATCAATTTACATCGAAACAAAGCAGCTGAAGAGTGCATACCTCTTGGCTGCCAAGTACAATCGCTTTGGTGATATTCGTCGCATTTTACGCGAGGCTGAACTGATTAATAAGCAGGATATCAAAAAGCTGTGCCAGAAGCTGCTCCAAGTGCACAGCCATTCCAAGGACTGATGTGATAAGGTGGGTGGGATTTTTCTTTCTTTTTAATTGACTCAAAGTAATGGCTGTTATTATTCGTAAAAGAGGTTTTATATATTTTAACTAAGTTAGGTTGACATTTATCAATTTATGAAGATATTTCCAGTAAAATAGCAGGTATATGACATGAAGTTAATAGTTTTCTATAAATGAATGACAATGAACCAGCAGCACTCACTTCCTGACTCAGTGAATCATTGTTTGACTTTGATGGTTGATTTATAACAAACAACTATTCCATCATATTTTATTTTCACACAATTTCTCCCAAGCTGCTACTGTTATTTTGACTTTAATGAGTTGCATTTATATTTATCAAATAATTTTTCCCTCAAACATTCACCAAAATAAACTCAATAAATAAAAATTTATTCCATGGCTTATAACACAATGAAGCAGTTTGAGATAGTATATTTATCACAATTTTCTAAGAATGATATTTAATTGCTCAACTAGCATCTTCAATGCATTGAGTGGCATGTCAAACAAGTGAGATACAGCAAACTTGTCTACAAACATTTCTTGAGCTGCTTGAAGTTTATAAAAAAATATAAAAAGGTAAAATACCTATATGTGGCAGATTCATAATATCAGTATGTACATTTTTCAGCAAGAATGTTGAAAAAATCTAATCTTCTAGAATTTCTTCACTTGCAATCCCATTCATTTCCTCATGAGGCATTCCATTTTGTAGTTGAGTCTGTACCTTGCCACCAAATTCAGGGTCAATTTCATTGATTTTTGCCAGGAAATGTTCTCGATTATCAGTGCTCCATTGTGGAATCCATTCATTAAAGAGTTTAACCTGAAAATCACATTATTACTAAAGCAGTTGGGGCCAATTTGTGGACTTACTCTGCATTGGAATAGTGACATTGGTTTGTCTTGGAAATTAATGTTTGCAACATGATTTACAATGCCATTCACATAAGCCTTATTAGTATAATTCTCAATAATGATGGGCAGGAAGTCTGACCGTTGAAGATCACTCCACTCATTAAACCACTGCACCATATAGCTGAGCTGCATATCAATGCTGAGTGCCATTGTAATTATTAGCAGTCTTCAAATGCGAGCGAGGGTTATCATCAAATGGACTATACTGAAAATGCACATTCACGATTAGTATGACGGGCCGATTCACGCGGCACGTCGTTAAAAATACGCAAATGTTCTGGAACGCCTGCGTTGAAGAAGAGAAAGGTTAGCGCCATTGATGAATGTAAAAATGCCATGCCATTGTTGTTGTTTATGGAAAGCGTGTATTCTTAGCCTACAGCGTCACACTTGCAGTTAACGATCATGTTCAGTAAAATATACATACGATTTTTGTATGATATTGAAATTATGCCGGCTGCGTGCTTTACATCCCATGAACCGTTGATGACTGGATCGGTTTGATCACAGATTAACAACACTATTCTAGATTACTTCTTTTAGACGTCAGTTATCACGATATCAACGTTACCAAGAAATACACATTGTTACAGTTACCTCGCTAACATACTTCGAGTTCAACAATGCTAACAAAGAGATAAACAATGGCTGCAATTACTGCTAGTAGGTAGTAGAAGAGTAGTAGTAGTGCTAGAGGTAGTAGATTCTATGAGTTCTATGATAATAGTTTTCTGCTAGAACATGTTGCTTCTTTACATCAAATGTGAACATGCATTCATAAATCCTAGCTGCTACGGATTCTCCGAAATTATTTATTGAAGTAGTGATTTCCGAAATTAATAACATCACAATTATGGAAAATATTTAATCGTGAAATATAAACATATTAGGATAAGGGTATATTATAGGAATTCTAGTATTTTTACGCGATTATTATTAATTATTTTTAATTGTATTGAAATTTAATTATTGGAAACAAGTAGCGACACCTTGTGCCTAGTAGTCAAACTTAACTTAGCTAAGTTTAAAACCGACAGTAAAGTGACCTTTTATTCCCCGAGTACTTATACAGTGGTGCCTCGCTTTCTGTAGAAATTTCTTGTTTTGCGCCATGCCGTGGAGGGAGAAGATAGTATGGAGATAGCAGTGCCTATGCTTAGAGTAAGTGTGAGCCAAATGTAACAGAATATAGTGGCCAAAACCTGAAACACTCAAATTTGTGGCTATTTCTGGGAAAACAGAGGCGCCCGGTACTCTGTTCAATACGATTCATCCGTAGCAAGCGACCCGTTTTTGAACGACACTGAAGACATAGTCGACTATGTCGCTGTTAGTCGCTCACAAAATTTGAATTCATTGTTCTCTCCTACTATCTTCTCCCTCCATGCGCCATGCTTTACACGGCTTTCACTACACTTGTATTCGAGGCACTACTGTAGTTCAAACAATATTTGACAAGTTAAAACGACGCCATTTTTCCTGCACTTCCAATGTGCCTATAAATACAGCAGGTAATCAAATATCTTAAAATATGTCTGCACTACATGTTCGAGAGCAGTTATGGGCAAGTAGGCTGGTTTCCAAAGTTCTTCTAGTGTATTGCTTTGAAATTGCTTCAACTTTGGCAAAAGATATTTGACAACTGCTTTTGAAGGGCTTCCAAAGCGCCAAATCGAAAGCGGCTATAGTAATTTATTCCTTTATATTAAACATTATATTAAACAATTTTTTAATTAATTCTATTATTTCAGATCTACAAGCATTGTTGGACTCTTTAGCACATGTTGGAAGATCTTCAAGCTATATTGGTCATTCACCGGATACATGCATGGCAGCTGCAGGCAAAAAGTATAGTAAATACAGCCCAGGGCTCATCATATTAAGGTAAACACAAGTCTTATTATTTTTATTTTTCAGCATCTGAGCTTATGGCTTGTGTCGCCATTACATGATGGAGGTAATGTGGGCAGCATTGGACCTTTTGCTACAATTATCAAGGTACAACAACAGTTGTAGTTCAGTAGATTCTATGTAGTTCAGTTCTGTAGATTCTGTGAGTGTGACTGACGTCGCCATTACATGATGGAGGTACTTTGGGCAGCATTGGACATTTTGCTGCAGTTATAAAGGTATTTTGTAAACAATTTATTCTTTTGTATTTAATACGTGAACACATGTTTTATTATTTTTATTTTTGCAGATTCTGCGTGTATGGTCGGAGTCGCCATTACATGATGGAAAAATTTTAGGCAGCATTGGATATTTTGCGTCAACGAATAAGGTATTTTGTAAACTATTTATTATTGAACATTCAATGTGTGAACACATATCTCGTTGTATTTGCTTTGCAGAATGTGAGTATGGTTGGAACCGCCATTACATGATGGAAGAATTTTAGGTAGCGTGCACATTTTGCCTCAACTAATAAGGTATTTTGTAAACTATTTATTACTGTACATTCGATGTATCAACACATGTCTCGTTGTATTTATTTTTGCAGAATCTGTGAGTATGGTCCAAGTCGCCATTACATGGTGGAAAAATTTTAGGCAGCGTTGAACATTTTGCCAGAACTAATAAGGTATTTTGTAAATTATTTATTATTGTACATTCAATGCATGAACACATGTCTCGTTGTATTTATTTTTGCAGAAACTACGAGTATGGTCAGAGTCGCCATTACATGATGGAGGAGTTTTAGGCAGCGTTGGACATTTTGCCACTACTAATAAGGTATTTTGTTAACTATATATTATTGTACATTCAATATGTGAACATATGTCTTGCAGTTTCTGCGAGTACGGCTGGTGTCGTCATTAAATGATGGAGGTACTTTGGGCAGCGCTGAACATTTTGCTGCAACTGTATTTTGTATATAATTTATTTCTGTACAGTCAATATGTGAACACATGTCTTATAATTTTTAATTTTGCAGTTTCTGCGAGTACAGCTGGTGTCGCCATTACATGATGTAGATACTTTGGGCAGCGTTGGACATTTTGCTGCAACTATTAAGGTATTTTTTAAATAATTTATTTCTGTATAGTCAATATGTGAACACATGTCTTATTATTTTTAATTTTGCAGTTACTGCGAGTACGGCTGGTGTCACCATTGCATGATGCGGGTACTTTGGGCAGCGTTGGACATTTTGCTGCAACTATTAAGGTATTTTATAAATAATTTATTCTTGTGTATTCAATATGTGAACACATATCTTATTATTTTTAATTTTGCAGTTTCTGCGAGTACAGCTGGTGTCGCCATTACATGATGCAGATACTTTGGGCAGCGTTGGACATTTTGCTGCAACTATTAAGGTATTTTATAAATAATTTATTCTTG
>JARJDZ010000942.1:0-30621 GCA_030264555.1 Aleochara sp. GC000083
CCAGGCAACTTGAAGAATCTTGCAGTGGGATGGGTTTCGAATATTTTCGAGTACGATTACTACTAGCGCCCCCATAGCGGATTTAGTTTGCGTAACAAAGTACCCAACACCCTTAAAATTATATTGAGTCGGTTCTGTTCACCTTAATTTATTATTAATTTATGTTGAGTATTTATTAGAGTGCTATGACTTTTTTATTTATTAATTAACTTTTCAAGGTTTGCAAAGTCGATTGCAACAATTAATAGTATTTATTTGAAATTTGCAGCTGCATCATAAAATGTAATCAATTTACGAATCTTGCTTAGAAATAAGGACGTGTATTGTTGGTTGCATAGCTCACATCTAAATCTGTGAATATAAAATTAATTTTCAATAAGTACTTCAAATTGAATTGCATATGGTATTATTATTCATTATTAGTTTTGAATGAAGGACATGAATTTCGAATTCGAATTTTGTTTATTGACTTGAGGCAAAAACGGCAACAATGCTCCCTCCATATATTGTATACTCCAAACCTCCAATACAAACATTGGCGTCGAACAGCTGATTGTGACAATACAAACAAAATGTGAAATATTTTTCAGCATGCGTTAAATTTAAATAAAACTGTAGTAATCAAGAGATGTTTTTATACAAAAACATTCGAACAAAAAGAAGAAAGTGCTAATAATCAATCCAACAGTCCAAAGAACCAGAACTCCTTGGATGTGCTCAAAATTAACGATAGGATTACTCATAACCAATTTTTGGTCGATATCCTTTTGGATGTTGGAAATTGAATATTGTTCACGGACGACATCCCACTCCCATTTTATATTCAATCCTGCTGCTTGAACTCGATGCAAAAACACATTAAATTGAGGTGCAATTATGTTAAACTGCATGAACCCTATTTGACTGTAGGAATTCATCCAATGGCTTGTCAAACGACTCCAGGAAGTATGATTAACCTGTTTTGTATATTCAATTCCATTTGACACTGAAAGTGACGTTTAGAGATATATGCGTGATCTGTCATTTCAGAACGTACGTTTTGAATGTGACAAAATGGCCGTCGAAATTGTAGTTGGCCTGGGGCAATCATCCTGAGTGACTTTGTATTTGGAATATAAAAATTCAGTGTTATTTGGAGCCTGAAGAAATCTTAGTTTAAACTTTAAACTAAAGTCAACCAAAGGCAAAGGAACATACGTTATCGGCATTCCATGAAGGTAGATCACCCACACAACACTCCACATGTTCATTTAAATCCTGCATGTCTTGTATCTCACTAAAATATCTAAAAAATAATATTTTAATTAATCAACGGTTGTTTTTAGAAGATGCAGAAATAAGTTACGTTGGAGAGAAGATATTTTTGAGAATTGTTGAATTATACAACGCTATGAAAATGATGCTGATTTGAAGTATCATAATTAGGACTAATCGACCATGGATTTTCGTTGGTAGATGACAATTCTGCATTGATTGACCGAAAAATAACCCAATAATACCCAATATTTTTGGAGAATTATCCGTCGTTATTTTCTGGGATATCATATAGTAGAATATTCCAGCGATTTTGACAGCAATGAAGGATGTCCAGAGAAAAGGACTGAACACCTTGATGTATGTCAGGAAGCCATATGCAATTCTGAAGTTATTCCGTCATTTTTTGTCATTTGACATTTTGAGGTTAGAACTTACCTGGGTGAAGGAATCAAAAATGTAAATTCATAGTAGGTTATAACGTTGCTTGTTCTGGTGTATTTATCTGGCAGTAAACCTGATGGCAAATTTTGATTTCAAGAAATTTTCAAATATGAAGATACAGATGTAAAACAAGAAAAGAAGTTCACTTTTACACGTTTTGAAATGTCTTATAGATAAACGAAATTGTCAATACAGGGTACTCACGAAGCATTATGGTGCCTTCTCTCCGCATCATAGTAATGAAGACAAGAGAACATTCTGGGTTAATCCGTTTTGTGTAATGCATGTCATCAGTGCAGTAAATATATTGTAGATTGAATTTTTGAGAAAATTCGTGAATGTATTTAAAATTGATATCTGAAAGCCAGAATTTATACTTTAATGTAAACATACTGTAGGCAACCTAGCAAACACTAGACTAGACGGTCACGTACAATTTGGGTTGCCTATAATTTTATTGTGAAACAATTGCTTCTGTGCTTCTGTGTAAATGAGACGGCAATACAAATGAAATGATAAAGGAAGAAGATACACTGATAAATAATCTAATGTTGCGACTTGTAACAATTTTAATTTGTTCAAAAAAGTAGTAAATTTGGTCTAAAGTTGACATCTGAAAGTTATATTTCCATGGAAACAGAATTACTTAGGCAACTTAATGTGCATATCATTAAAGCTATTGAAAAATACCCTAAGAATTATGCAACCAATCATACAATAGTGTTAATTATACACATTTTCCAATAGAAATACAGAAAGTATAAAATACAATTCAGTTTTGTAAAATCTCATAGCATTTTGAATTAAAAGTGACATTTTTGGATTGCCAGATTTGAAATGTATTTGATACTTCCTCAATTTCATTTAAAAACCCAAATTACATTCCTCCATTCTCGAATAATTGCTACTTCTAATTGTAAGTAGAAAAAACCTAAAGTGTATTGAGTTGCCTATATCATATCTAATCCTGTACATGATTTCAAACAGTTCACATGATAAATGATAAAAAAATGACATGTAATCTCAAAAAACTAACCTCCAAGCAAAACATCCATTTTACCCAATCGTATGACATTAATCACCCCATTAAATCCTTTATCCAATTCTTTCTCGCCATTAATAAACTCAAAATCATCCCCAATGAAACTATTACTGCTGACATTCCAATCATTAACATGGATGCTAGTTTTATTATAAATACCATTTTTCCCGTCATAACCAGCTGAAAATTTATGCAATTCAAACACATCATCTTTCGTTACAACAAGAATCGAACGAAACAACATTCCAAACCATTTGGGCGCCATCTTGTAACTGGCATGGCTGCGAATAAAGATCATCACAAATGTGTGATCATGGCTCAAATGAGAGGCGAAACCATTCAGCATTTTTCCGCCATCAATGATCAAGAAGTTGCACTTGATGGAACCCAATTTGTGAACATGTGTCAAATAGATGGGTATACCATCAAAGTGGGCTGAAATTTTCCTGGGATCAGCGAATTGATGTAAAATGCAGTTGAATTCCAGAAAGTATTTCTGCACTAAGATGTTTAGCAGAATTTCCAAGGAGGCTTTTTGCATTTGGTCGTTTTGGAATGATTTCCATAAAGTTGTCTGGTTCATTATTGGGTTTTCTTGGTTATGTTGAAGAGTGGCAAAAAATTGTTTGGGTACTTCAACACACGATTGAAGAATAGGAAGAAATTAGTTGTAGATGGATTCAGTAAAGTGTTTTATGAATGTTTTTTTTTGTATGTTTTGGTGTGTTTTATTGAGTATTTAGGCTTTAATCGTCCATTAGGTCTATATTTTAGGTTATGAAGTGTCGTAATTCGTTTTTGTTCAAGTTGTTTCAATAGCTTTTTGGGGAAATGTTTTGATATAGGATAAAATTATCATTTAATTGATGTCTGCACTTCCGGTTTAGCAGCCAATAACAACATTAGTAAACATTAGTTTCTGACTGTGTCAGGAAATATAGATTATAAATTTGGGTCCAATTTGTCGGCGCCATTTTGCTGGGACCATTTTGTATTGTGGCATTGAAATATTTCAGGAAAAAAAAAACTAAAAAACTTATTATACCTAAACTTTTAAAACAATGGACAAATCCTGAACTGGCTTTTTGAATTCTACAAATATTAAAATTATTGAAAAGTTGCTTGATTCTAATTATCAAATTGCATTGTTACCCCAGAAATTATGCAACCAATAATACAGTAGGTTTAAGATCTGTACCTTTTTCAATAGTAATTCAGAAAGTATGTAATGCAACATAAAATTATTAAATTAAACTGAGAAAATATCAAATGAATTTCAAATCTGTGAATTGTAATCCAGAAAACGTCACTTTTAATTCAAATTTAATTCAGATTCATTATATGCAATTCAGAAATTATCATTTAAAATTCAGAGCTTTACATTTTTAGAATGTATGTTCAATAAATATTTCTGCATTAATAATGTCAATACTTTGAGGTTACCTACATTTATTTCTGAAAAACTGAATTGTTATTTACAAAGTGTGTTTTAATCTGATTTGAATTACGTTTGGTTAATATGAAAAGCTCGTTTCAGATATTAAATTTATGCTTTCTCAATTATATTAACCAAATCTGAATTATAATTGTTGCAAACTGAATTACATATAACCATTTCTGAATTGCAATAGCATCTCATTTAATTACAGTTTATTAGTCTGAATTGCATTTTATATTTTCTGAATTACTATTGGAAAAAGTGTAGAAATCAAACTTATGTATTGTTGGTTGCATAATTCCTGGGGTAGCAATACACTTTCATCATATCATATTAGAATCAAATAACTTTTTAATAGTTTTAAATACTAGAGTTTTACTAGAATAAAGAAGATTATATAAACAATAATTTTTATCGATACAATTAATTTAATTAAACTAATTATTTGAATATGTGAAGAAACAAATAATGCAAAAATTGTTTCTATAAAATCAATATTGAATACAAACCCTAAACAATAAGTTTCTCTTCAAGTTTCCTTGAAGAATTATTGAATTGCAATTCAAGTCTGGACATAAAAAGGAAACGTTTCATTCTTTAATGAATTAATTTTGATTGAGTGCCCTTATAAACACAAACAGAAAATGAATGGCCGGATGTAGAAAAAATATCTGAATTAATTAAGTTACCGCCATTAAATGAGATATCAATACCTAACCTTAAAAACAACTGCAATTTTATTTTCCGAATCTTCAAGTCTAATTAACGAACCAAACTTTACTAGCTATTAATTTGACAATTCCAACTGATTAAGGCCACGCACATCAAACTAACAAGCTTATAATTTCGTCGTTGGTCAATTACACTGTTAGATTTGCAATAAGACCACCGTTGCAACTTGCAACAAATGGCACTAATGAAGCACTTCTGCATTCATCTAATGAATCTGTTAAATGAGCAGCAACGATCGTAAATTGTCTTCATCACAATCAAGATTCGATTAAGCTATAAAATATTATATCAAATGCTCTCCCAAACGTTCTCCTTATTATCACTTTGGAAATGGTTTAAATTTAGAGGTTAGAAATTTTGACGTTTTCGTGCAGACATGGCGTACATATTGTTACAGAAAACAAGAAAAAAGTGTGGAAATGTTGATGAAAAGATTGACGTACAATAAAATACCAGTGTGCAAGGCTTCTCTTGGGTTCTTGTTCTTCTTCGGAGGATCGAATGTTCTCTCAGCGGGCATGTCGGCCAGGAAATGTCAACGCCCTCGTTTACATACAAGCCTTTTTTTGACACCCTTCACGCCATATTTCCATGCAAGATGAAGGGATTCGGATTGAATTACAATGACCCTCCCCCTCTCGACGATGGACGTTTTGTTTTATTGGGTTCTTTGTGTATTTCACACTTGGAGTGAAGTCGACAGTTTGATCCAGAAGTTTCTGCGAAATATGTTATAACATTAATTTCGCACCTACAAACGTTTGAAATTTTTTGTGTTACGATACAAATGAGTGTCAGATGTTTACATTGTGTATGGTTTCCATAGAAACGGATGCAAACTTTACAGTTTTCTATTTTATCCACATAAACAACATTTTAGTATCGTGGTTAATTTTGATTGGATTTTTATATGTTATATTCTTAGTTTTAATTGTATCAATTTTATTTTTAAGAATGGCTTTTGATTTTTTAGTTTTTAGACGAGCTATGTAAGAATTTAATTATAGGCAACTCAACACACATTGCAATTGTCGGTAATATAGAAATTTCTATGAATGAGAAGGGTTGATGTATGATTTCCATAGAAACGAATGTAATCAATACATTTTTCATTTGTATCCAAAATAAGAATATTTTAACATATGTTATATTATTCATTCAAATAGTAATAACTTTCAAATTTCGTTATTATATTTTTTAGATTTCCAGGAGATCCTTATAATAATTTAATAGGCAACTCAACATACTCAACCTACTCAAGATTCAATTCAACTGTAATTGTCGGTAACATAGGAATCTCTATGATTGAAAGGTGTTTACATCATGTCCGGTTACCATAGAAATGGATACAATCTGCAGAATTTCCATTTTTACCCAGAGTAACAATTTTTTGAGTTCCTTGATTGTTGTAATTCAATTTTCATATGATATATTCCATTTTTAAATTGTATCAAGATGTTTTTAAGATTCATGATATATTTTGACTTTTAACTAGAGCCATGAAACATTCTGATCATAGGCAACTCAACATACACTGTAATTGTCGGTAACATAGAAATCTCTATGATAGACAAGTGTTTACATCGTATACTGTTGTCATAGTGACAACACATCTCTTAATACACATCTGAATTTACCAACATGAGCAGTATTTTAATGACATTATTATTGAAATTCCATCCAATGTGACATATTTCTCGTTGTAAGTGAATCTGTTTCGTGTTCAACATTAATTCTACCTTATGATTTTCAGGAAAGTAACCTAACAACCTGAGTATCTACTTAAATTGAAGATCAAAGTCGAGGACCATCAGAAACCAGGTCAAATCAAGGTTAGAAATCCCCCATGATGATTACATCCTCCGGATGCAAATACATGATCGTTGACGCCTTCAAAGACAAATTCAGTCTCCACGAACTTTCTGGATAGAAAAAAAAATCTACGAACATCCATGGCTTACATTCCGTTTGATCATCACAACCCTTGCAAACCCTCGATTAAACACGATGGCCTCCCGCCCTCGTTCTGGATTATTCTGGACCTACCCCAAGCCATCCATGATGGCAACCCGTCTTGCCTCTCGCCTCCTCGGTGCGTACGATGATGCGTGCACTTCTGCAATCGGGATGTATTGGGGCGTTCGCTCCTCGAACACATAACCCCTCACGGTGACCAGCGATTGGTCGGACGCGCAATTCTTCGCCTTTGTGCCTCTTGTTCTTCATCCTGGCTTGTGTCCGTGTGGTTGTAGGTGAATGCACCCATATGCATCCCCCAGGTTGCACACTCCAGAGGACCGCATGGCATTGATGTCCTTCCGTGATGTATATATCATGCGCACTTCATTACTTGAAGAGGCCCGTCTGAATGTGCGGCCTGGAACAGGAAGTACACACATATACACATTCAACCCATGTGTATAAACACAAACACATAAAAGAACATGTGCGTAGAAAGGTAGGGCAAAAATCAGTGCAGCGAAGAGCTTCGCATTCATCGCACCGCACCTGCCCCTGCCACCCCGGCAACCCAACATCCCTCGCCGCACAAGCCTTTATGTATGTACTTTTACTCTTTACTCTTTGCATGTCGATGCATTTGCTCTCGTCCATCCATCGCACCGTGTGCTCCTTCTGGGATAACATACAGATTCGTTCGTTGCACACACGATTCGAACTGAAGCAGCGCGTAATTCAATTCCATGCTGCGTGTCTCAGTGTGTGTGTGTATGGATTTGATGTTCGTGTTTTTCCTTTTGCCTGCGCTGAAAGATAATTAAATACGTACCTCGTAATATGAATCCAGCGTTAAACGCAGCCGAGTGCGTAAAGTCGACAAGACTTTGTTGTTGTCCTGGTTGCCGGTTGCCGGAGTGCGTAAAGCGATATTTTCGCCCCGGCATCGGCAAGGAAATTCCCCGTCGTGCACCACACGCACGCAACATGGTGACAAATTCAAACTACGAACACCCGAGGATTATGCGTATCGTGTTTCGATCCAAGAATCTTTGATTTTCAGTTAGAAAAATTCATTTCTTTAAGTTTTGAAATTTATGCTGACATCTAGTGGCCAATTTTGAAACTAATAACTATTAACAAAACAATAATTTTTTCATAGAAAATTCAATTACTATTGATAGTCTTATTGATTCTGTCATTACTTTAACCTGAAAATGAATTCTAATTAAAATTATGTTCTTGTTATTTATTATTTGGGACAAATGATCCATTTTAAAGATCTGTGCAATCTTACAATAGAAATATTTTGCTATAATTATGATGATTACTGTGATTCCTGAAAAATACTATTAAAATCATTGTAAAATGTTGTTCCAATTTCTAAATACAAACACATCAAGTTCAGAAATCATCATCTAGTGACATCTGGTGGCCTACATTGGGACTACAATACTTCCCTTTGACAGCTAATCCTTTCAATATTCCAACCTGACAGTTTGACTTAAAACAGAAATATTTTCTATAATTTGTTGATTGCTAGAAGTAACCCGAAAAATACTGTTGTTAAAATGATAGTTAAAAAATGTGGTTTTAATTTTTGAATACAAACAAATTAAATTTAGAAATCCTCATCCAATGACATCTAATATCCAAAATAAAGAATACAATTCTTCTCTTTGTTTTTTATTGAATATGTCATTTTGACAGCTGGACTAATTCTGTCAATATTCCAAACTGAAAATTGCTTCACACTTGGGATTATTGTTTTTACCTATCATTAATGACATTCTAGGACCATTTTACATATCTACTTACAATCCTAAAATAGAATTATTTTCTATATAATAATTAGTGGTTCAAACCAGAAAAGTACTGCTAAAATTATTGTTAAATTTCATTTCAAGTTTTGAATACAAACAAATTGACTTACAATTAGTGACATCTAGGGACCAAATTAGGTTCTTCCTTGCTTCTTCCTTTTGATTTTCATGAAAGGTGTTATTTTGACAGCTTCATTTATTAGATATCCTAACCTTAAAATGGTTCAAAACTTTGGATTACTATTCTTATATATTATAAATGTTTAATTTGAAAAATTTTATAAAAAGGACCAATCTGTTATAGAAGCAATTGTTTCAAAGCCTGCTTATAGGCAACCCAGTCTACGTATTGGTCTAGTGTAAACCAAGTTGCCTACAAACTGTCACTTTTTCCTATAAGCCCTGATAAAATGTCTATGATGAAAAATAACCAAGTTCTTAAAAATACCCTTAGTTTTCAATACATCTGAAAGAATTCTGGTACCAAAACCTTCGAAACTGGTCGAAGCAATGATTTACGTTAAAATATCGCCTGGACTTGGCGAATACAAACAAATCAAGTTTCCATACCGAGATTTATCGCCAGTAAAGTTGACGCGGAATTCGACGCGTCGTCGTCGCTAGGCAACAACAAACGCAACAAAAGAATTGATACAAAATGCTTCTGGGAAGTATTTCCTCCTCCTTCGTCTTCATCGTCGTCTTCGTTGTCGTCGTCGTTGTCCCATGCCAATACGAGCCATCACGACACGAGAAGGACGGGACATGATTATGCCTCATCCTGGCGGCTGCATTCGTCGCATTGTTTGGCGCAGGCGACGCCGAAGTGGACGACGAAGCGACACGTTCATCCAGCGCTTTGGGAGATTTCGCGAATCGAATTTGCGTAGTGGATGCAGCAGCACAGTATTACATTTCGTGCCTGTTTTCGCCGCGGCGCGGATGGCGCTATGGTAACATGACACACAAATGCACACACTAACACATACAAGTGCGCATGCGCAGACGGCCGGCAAACACGTGTAAATAAATAATATATTCGAGATGCAAGCTGGCCGCGCATGCAAAAAAATCACGCCCGGCTCGTTGTTAACCCGAGCGCGCACGCCCGAACACACAAACCAACAACAACAACAACGACAACGACAACACAACGGCAGCAGCAACGGCGTGCTCGAGCGTGCAGAAAAATGTTGTTCGACATGTCTTCGGTCGCGCCATCGATTCGCATTTAGTTCGCTAATTATGTACGACGCACAGAATTTTTATCGTCTTATTTCGCCAGCGCAGCCGAAACGCCAAACGGTTTCGTTGTATTAGAGTGCTCAGTCGCGCTCAGTTCACCTCAGTTATCTCTAAGGAAAGTACTTTTTTATATGACACATTTATATATCACATTTTTCATTTACTCCAATTGAAAGTTAAACTCAGTTCACCTCAGTCTTCCTCAGTTCTCCTCAGTTTTACTTAGTTTTCCTCTCAAAATTTGAATTTTTTTTAAATTCCACCTTTTCTTATCTATTGACAAGCTCAGTTCACCTCAGTCCATCTCAGTTTCTCTCAGTTCAATCCTTAAAATAACCAACAAAAAAAGAGATGATTTACCCACGATAATAATCATTAAACAAAGCGAACAAATGGTGTGAAAATGTACCAGGACGAATTTAACGCTTTGTTAGCGCATTTTGCGGCTGAATTGGTATTGTTGTCGCTGGTGAGACGTCCGCAAGCGCAGAGAATACAAGAAGCTGGTGGCGTATGCATCATCAGTGATGCTAATTGCAGGTGACAGGCGATCGCACCATCGCTGAATGCAGAATGCCAGAAACTTAAAACACCCCTTTCGTGACTCCTTCGTGAGTCTTTGATTACGCGCTGCAGGTCTTCGCGTTTGCACCTATTCAGAAAAGTTGGCGGACCACGCGAATTGATTGCGAACAGCCGTAAATAACTTGCACGCAAGCGAAGACAATGAAGAATCGGGGATAAATGAGTCGCTTGGGAAAGGTCTTCGTGGGTGGGGAGGAGTACAAAGATGGCGGATTGTTTTTATGCTTATAAGATATGAGTGAATGTCTGGAGAAGTTTTCAGATAAATTTGAAGAGATTTCAATGTAGGATTGTCATTGGATTGTTTTTAAATACGAACAACAGATGGCGCTTTTGGTTAGGGGTGATGTTAGAATCCCTGTTTTAAGGGAGTACCATCATTATATGAACATAAAATTCAATATGGCGTTGATATGTTGATTGTAGTTTGTCAATGATTGTGGTTATGTTTGTTGACATTGACATTTGCATGAGTTGGTTAGGTATACTAATTGCAAGCAATTCATTAATAGTTGTAATGTTTGTTGACATTTGGATGGCTTAACATGAACAAGATGGCGGATGGCGGATAAAATACAAACCACAGATGGAACTACTGAACAATAAGATGTTACAATCCTGATATTTAAACCGTCATAGGTTCAAAATGGCGGATAAATGTGGCCTCCATTATATCATCATCCGCCATATTGGATTCAGTTAACTCTTCTATGCTTATTCACTGTAAACAAATCAAGACAATCGTGCATATGTTAACATTGACATTTACACATGTTGACACATGTCACACGGACTGAGACCAAAATGGCGGACATGAATACCCGAAGGATAAAAAAACACACACACACATACGAAAAGCAACAGATTTAATGGTGAGCGCTGAATGCGGCAACCTGCGCGCCTAATACACGAAATGGCATGCGCGAACCGTTCGCAAAAATATGCCGTCCTGCGCGCGAAAACAACAAAAAAGCGACGGCCGCCATAGCAACGCGGATCGCGTATGGCACACACAACGCACAACGCACACACGATCGCGCATGTCATAAACATTCCCGTCCGATAAATGCGCCCCGAACAATCTCTCCTTCGGCGGCGACGCATTCCTGCCCGTTTTTCGCCGCGTCCCGTCGCAATAATACTTTCGTTCCGACGTACGCATTGTGATCGCTGCATCGAGATTAATACGCAAACATTGTTTCTGCACAATCTGCCTGCCAATGCATGCTTTTCGAACGCTCGTCCGAACGAGCTTATAGATCATTAACCTCAAAATGCACCAACTTTCAGTGATTTAACTTGTTCATTTGTGAAGGTAGTGATTCAATGAGGAAAAAATGACTGCAGTTTGCTTGTCAAACTTATTGACATATGTGTCATTTATGTCAACTGTCAATAGTGTCATTTTTTCAAAATTAATTCGTTGGTATTTAGGTTATGTTGTGAGTAATTTTAGTGTTATGGTTATCTATAGTTTAACTAATAACAAACTACATGCTATGTCAAAAAAGAATAACTTCATTTTGACTGTCAAACTCATTGACAGCTGTGGTATTTATGTCAACTGTCAATAGTGTCAGTTTTATTTCAAAATTAATTCTTTGACCTCTGATTTTACTGACAACAAACTACCTAGTATTAATAAAGTAATATTATTTGTTTATTGTAAACCAAAGCTATCAAAAATTATTATTTGAAAACGAACAGACAAATTATGCAAATTTTATGCCAAAAAATGTTGATGAAATCAAAATGAATTCTTTGACATACAAAATATTATATGTATGCATGTGAATCTTGGTTGCCATGGTTACAATTGGTCCTACTGAAAACAACTGACAAACTAAACTACTATTATTTGTTCAACTGTAAATCAAATACAACATAATTATTTATCAGAAACGAACAGACAACCCATAACCCATACAAAAATTTTCCAACGAATATATAACTCGGAAAAAAACCCGAGTAAAAATATGACTTCGTTTTATTATCACTAAGTACAGCCAACATTTGCAAATAAAAAACGATTTATTGCCAAACTCCAATTGATGTTATTGCCAATTCCTAGTCCTGAAGTAGATGACTCACGTTGGAAGTGAATAATAACCCATCTTGTCGATGGTATAGGATGTAGAAGGAGTACACCATGCACCTCTTTCCGTTGTAAACTTTTATTGGCACATAAATTTATACACCACCAGCAAAATAGAAATATTTTCTCATTTAACCTTTCCAATGGTCATCCATGTCTTCTTTGCCTTGCCGCTCACTGCGTCCTCGGTCCCATACAATGGTCGTGAGGGTAAGTTGGTAAAAAAAATATTTCCGAAAAATGTTTCCGAAAATTGCCCTCATTGCAGGTTTCCGCCAATAAATGCATAGTAAATGCAAAAAATACCAATGAGTTTTTGCAGAGGAATATTAGTTCTCACTTTTTTTATTGGGAAATAATTTTGCAAATTAGGGTTTTATTACAGTTTTCGAAGAATTGGTACATTTCTTAGAGAAAATTTAGGGATTTCGTGAACAATAACTTTTATTTTCAATATTTGTATATGAACAGACAAATAAATTTGTTATTCAGGAATTTTGGTGTTTGATTTCTTTTTGTGAGAAATTTCTTTATTAATTTATCAATTGATTTAATTATCAATTAATTCACAATTTGAACCACATTAAAAAAAATTAATTTAAAGAAAACTATAAAAAATATCATGTTAAACGTAATTATTAAATGGATATGGACCGACAAATAATATCCAAGAGATATATCTTGGATATAAAAATTATCAATAAATTTTTTTTCAATTTTATGATATCAACCGGCTGTATCGCCGCCATTTTGTTTAAGAAATAAAGAAGAACATTTTTTTAGTTACTAAACACTTGTCACTAAATTACCCCAAAATTTCAAAATAATTTAATTATTTTTTCACTTTCAAAATAATTCACGAAAAATGACTGATTTTTTAGCATTTTCATGTATTTCTCTCCTTAAGAATAATTTAATTCAGACGAAACCATAAAAAATATACGAAAACGCTTCTAATTATTAATTGATTGTGGACAGACAAAACATAAAATAAACCTTTTCTGATTTCTTTAAACATGTAGTCAAAATATTTTTATATGTTCATTAGCTAAGCCTTAAATTATACTTTTTAAAAATTATTTATTTCTTAAAATTATCGTTACAAGGAATGAAATTGAATATTTTACATGCACAGACGAAACAAAAAACAAGGAGAAAAATGATGCTAAAATTGTATTCCCTGTGAAGTCCCCATTTAGAACGTTTTCATAGAATACGAAGAGTCCGTAATGGCCGCCGCCAATACCAATACAAAATATACATGGTGTTCGAGTAATTAATATGCAACCACATTTGCAACCAACACCAACTACTGAAAGCTTGTTCTCAATGAAAGGGGAAATGTTTCAAGGAACTGTGGTACTTTGCTTGATAATTTGTTGTATAGTCAGATTCAAATAATTTTGAACATGTTCTCATAACTACAAAAACTTTTCTTTTTTAAGAAGATTGTTTTTGTGGAATTTCCTTGAAGGAATTAATTTTCTGTATAATGGAAAATAGAATTTTTGATACACCTCTGAACTCATATAAACATTAGCGGAACACTTCTGAAATAAAATTGAATCTGCAATTAGTTACTAATTTGATTACTTCGATTTTGAAAATTAAAAAAAAATGTATTTAAAAAATTAAAAGGAAATTATCTTTTATATGTGGGTTCATTTTGAATTGAATTCAAGTGTAGATGAAAACCATTTAGAACTGTAATGACAGTTTGCTCGTATAGTCAGTTTCAAATAATTTTGATACATTCCCCACAAAAAACAACTTTTCAAATATCTTTAGCAAAAACGATGTAAAAAAATGTATAAAAAAACGTAATTTGCCATTAGTATCAAACATAAGACCGGACAAATATTTCAAAGTAATAAACGTAAAAAAATGAAAAAAATGGTAAAAAATATTCAACGTAAAAATTTTATGCTACGCCCCTGATCCCAAACACCAGCGGCGTAACACAAATCACACAAAAATGAAAATGCAAGAAATTTCCTCAGTTTTACTTGAATACGAATCAAGATGGCGTTCGGAAAAACATCACACCTCATTCCACAATGTACATTTCTACATGAATTCAACTATAGGTGGGAACTGCACAAGCATTCGCACGGCGCGAACGCGACACGCGAACTTTTTCTGCAAGCCTCATAGTATATCACGTTTCTCTTTGGCATCTTCTTCTTCTTTTTCTTCGTCTTCTACCTTCTCATCCTCCTCCACCACCTTCAACCTTCCATCTTCCATCCTCGTCACTTGCAACTTGAAGTGCGCGCGCCCTGGCGGCTGAGCACCAGCGCATACCAAGCCTGTGGCTGGGTGCGACGCACGGCGAACTTTTTCGCTTTTAGATCGTGTTCGAAGTTCGTGCGCGCTCAGTTCGCGTCAGTCGTCGGTTCGTTGCGCTGCGTGCCGCTCCCAGCAGCAAGAAGAACTCTTTCGAGTCGCTCCGCAAGAGAGTGTGAAAGACGAACATAAATAAAAGAGAGAAGGAGAGAGAGGGGGTTGGAAAGAAGGTGTTTGTGCCGCGTAGTGTACCTCTAAAAACAACTGAATCGAATCCGTCCGTCGCGTTCACTTCCAGAAATACCGATGTGCACTTTTTTTTCTTTGGATTGATTAATTTTTGGCCGGCGTTCGACGACACGACGCGATGATGAGATGATTCTGAATATCTTCATCTATGTGGTTTCCAAGTGGCTGGAAGAGTGAAATGATGATGATGATGATTGCCACCTCTTCGCCGAATGCCATCTTCAGTTGACAGTTGACAGTGTAGTGCAATCGCTCCCGAAACATCTTCGCCGATTTTTTGTTGTTTGTTATTTGTTGTTTGGCAACGGTGACGTCAGCATGATGAGGATGGCCGTGGATAAACGTTGCGGTCTTCTTCTGCCTGGATTTAAGGCGACTTCTTGCCTGACGGTGGTGCTGCTCATCTGTTTGGAAACGGTGCTTCTTTGCACCGAGTCCACGTGTTCGAAATCCGTGCGGGTTCATTGGAATACGACCAACAGCATGTAAGTTCATCTGATTGCTTATGTCAGTTCGTCTCAGTCATTTCTCAGTTTTTCTCAAATTTTCTTCAATCCATTTCCATTCTTCTTTTTTTCTTGTATTTCTTTTTTTTGTGTGATGTATATGGAAATGTTGATTGGTAGTAATGATAGTGACAAGCAAAAATTGGACTTTTAAGAAAGCTACAAGCTATATTATTTGCGAAAATGACGTCATCATTCCTTCTAGAAGGAAATATAAAAAATATATTTCCAGGCAATTTGTTGAAGTTTACATATCTTCTATCAATTAACTATTCATTAAACATGCGGAATGTTTGCTTAGTTAATTGAAGTTCTGCAAAATATATGTATACAATATAATATATACAGGTGATACTCCAATAATCGTTTTTTTTTTTCGTTTTTCTTTTTGAATTTTCTTTGTAAACTAAAATTAGTTTTTTTTTACAAAAATATTAGTTATGTCAACCTTGAATATTTACTTATCTGACATATTATTATTATTATTTTCTTCAGGAAATATCTAATTACAAATATTTTTTTCACAACAATTAAATGACCACTTTTGAATTTTACAATAATTAAGTATAAATAAAACTTCCTATTTAACTTTTAACCCTGATTTTCGGAATTTTGTTTTGTATTTCCTCAAAATTAACATCAAATTTCTTTTATTAACTCGGATAGCTCAGAAATTATACATTCATGCATAAACTTCTTTACAAATTAGTTTTTTGCAAAAATAACAAAAAACATATGAAAAAACTATAAACAATAAAAAACTGTCTGATCATTTAATATTTTTGCAATCATCTCATGTTATATTGAATCAAAACATGTCATTCAATCTTGTTAATGTAATTTAAAACTTGGCGAAGTTAATATAATTTGAGTTGTTTATAGTCGAAACTTTTTCTGGTTCATGTCAGATTAATAAATATGCAATCATCAGGTTCGACTAATTATCCAAAAAATGATGGCTAATAACGTTTTTGTAGTTTTTTTTTTCGTTTTTAATAAACAAATCTCACGGTTTGTCAATTTTATACTTTAATATGAGAACGTTTAATGAGGATTTTTTTGTTGAAATTGACAACTTGGAAAATGTCTTATTCGAAAGTTATCAGAAAAAATATTGATTATAAATTAAAATATAAAATTTCAAAATGAATTTTTTCTTTTTGTTAGATTAATTTGTTTTTTAAATTGGATTAATATTTAAAATATTTAAATTTTAGATTTTAGATAATTTGCATTAAGATTTCAAAATTTACCGTAAAAATTGTTCTCAAATCTTGATTACTGATGAATTATTAGTTATTTAAATGTTCTCAAATTCAATTTTTGTAAACATTCACTTCAATTTTTTTAATAATTGTTTGATTCAGTATCAATTTAATTCAGAATCAATTGTTGTTTCTCAGAACCATGGATTACAATATTTGTTTACAAATATAAACAAAAAATGAATGTATATTTTCCCCGATAATGACATTAGATTTTTTGACGTTTTGTCTGAAATATTCAGAACTCATCAGAGAACCATTAATCATCTAATAATTATTCATCTTCAGTTTTTATATGTTTCGATGTGTATGAAACCAAAATCAGTGACAGATTTTGGGTCTCTTTGTCCTCCTTTTAAAAGTAGTTCAATAAAATTCGAGTTAATATTTCAATTTCTCATTCAACACTATAGTTTTAAAAAATATCAAAATATTTTGATATTTTAGAATTTATAAAATCCATTATTTAATGGTTCTACTATACATTTCAGGATTCCCTAGAATTCTTGAATATTAAATTATTGTTGCCATGGTTACTGAAGCCAACGAACTGAAGTTTGTTCTTAACAGAAAAATTTTCAATTTTTGAATAAAATTTACAACATTTTTTGCAAAATCTTGGTAACTCATACTTCTAAGTTTCAGAGATATTCTGGAATATGAAATCTCTGTATAATAAAGACCATATTTGAATGTAGTCGTTAGACAACAAAACAAACATTTTTTTCTTCAAGAAAATGTCGCAAATCAAATTGTCGAATGGAAATATAAATCCCATAACTATGGTAATTTTTTACACATATTTACATTATTATAGCACACACACACGCACACATTTCGAGAAACCCGATCATATTATTTTATTTTAATTGCGCCAATAAACGACACTATATTAGTGACCTTTAGAAATGTTGTCCGCACTGGAAGCCCCATACATAGTAAAATGGTAAACTTTAAAGTGTACGCATATATAATTTTACGGCCTTATTACTCCCGGCCCAAGGGTCATGAAAATATTCTGGAAGCTTCTTTTTCCTTTTCCTCTTTTGCCTACCTCCATTTGAACCTTTCCTTCTGATTACGCGGTGTGCAATGAATGCAATAACCTTTCGAAATCACTGACCATTCAGTGTGTGTTTTTTGAAAGCAAGTGACCTTTTCGGACCGCGTCCTCTTCAGCATCGTCCGAAGCAATAAAGTCCGACAATGCTATTAATAGATAAATGATGGGGAATTTCATGTTTTACGGATGCGATAAGATTACTGCATCCCAAACCTTTTGGGGCGACATCTATCATCCATCTACGATACTATGATTCGCCTACAAATTTCCGATTAGATTATAGAATGTAAAATATTTCAAATACTTCCCTCAAGAGAGTTAGTTAATCAGGAAATTGACAATGAACGATGTCACACTTCTCTTATCAGCAACTCCGATCGTGTACTCGTTGGTCGCCTTCTTCGACGTGCAGTCTAATTGCCAGCGAACACGCAACGTGCACCGATGTCTTCTTCGCTGTTCGAGGGGTGCCAAAGAGAGCCAACCGACTCCAGAAATACGACCATCACGTAAATAGGTGGTATCTGGTGACTCTCAAGGGTCCCGCGGATGTATTTATAAGCCATAAGTCAAAGCAGAAGCCACACAACTCCCAACGTGCTACCATTTCGTCTTCCTCGACGTCTTCCATCCTATTTTTTGCTTTCTTCAGGGTTGTCCCTCGTGTCCAGTCCTCATGTAATCACCTCACTTTTTGCCGACGGAATTAATTGACCGATTCACCTGGGAACAAGACAAGACATTGTCAAAAACGCGTCAAACTTCGAACGGTCAACAACAGATGTCACCCGAGCGAGTGTGTGTGAATAATTGGCAATTAAGCGAGGAATGCCGAGTCGTTCGTCGGAAAAGATATTTGGAATAATAATAAAGTGATATATTGCACTAAAATATTATTATCGCATGTGTCGTGTTGTTATTATTCGGCTATTTTTGTCCCGTCCGGCTGGATATATCCGAACGGTATTGTAGAGATATGATATGGTGGGATAGTTCGATCGTAATTCATGTTAATCTGAAATTTATGAATCGTTATGCTGAGTTTGAGAACGAACGGCTTCGCTGCGTGGACCGACGAGCAAGGATAGGTCACACGACACGTTATGAACTTGTTGTGTGTTGGCCGAACGAGTCGGAGTCTCGACCAAGCCAACAAAAACATAACGCATAGATTTTATTGACAATGAATGCTCAGAATCCAAGATGGCCGTTTTCCACCCAATGCATCGCACACTGAAACAAATGCAAATCGACGTAATGAATCGTTGTTGACATCTGTCAAAAAATTTGAGGTTACCTTACCAATTCTTCATAAATATAATTTTTAGGGCTGAATTCATCGTTTAAGGATACATACAGTAGTGACTCGATTCTCTCTCTCTCTGAGAAAACGCTGTTGGAATGTTGTCGAAGCCAAACATGAGGAATATTTCTCTTCCTCCATTGTGCTTTGTGCACCTTCGTGTGCCGGTGTGTGTGCTGTGCGGATGGCCGCAATTCACCGCTACAAGAAGCGAGCTTCGGTCCTTCGTTCACCTCTTCAGCGTCGGCTGGCACTTGGCTCGTCCGCTCCCAAGTCGTGTACACCATTTCAGCGGCCGTTCGTTCGTTCGATTCCGGCCGCTGTGGTCATCCACGCAAGGCTATTAAAATAAATCTCCAAAGCAGCGAACTCTCGAGCGCGCGGAGCTGCACCGACCCAAGAACCACGAAGGAACGAAGAAACGAACGCCCATCCGCAATGGCTGGAGCTCGGCCCGACAACACATGGGCAATAAGAGATAAAGATGGGTTATGAACCCGGCGTCGAACAATGACGCTGTGGCCCGCGTTTCGAGAACCGGTTCGCGTTGTCGGGGTCTCTTCGTCGTCGTCGCCTTCGTCGTCGTCTCTCTTTCTTGACGCGCGGCGCTGGCTTTTACCACGCGTGTGTGTGAAGAAGCATTTAACCTCTCCGGGCGGAGAAGCCGAAGAGTGCCCCTGCATGCCTTTCATTCTCTGTCTTTCTGCGTGCACCAGCTTCACAATGCGGTCTACAGACAGAAGAACCATCCGTGGAAATGTCTGGTTTTCCACGCATACGCATTGGGATTTGTGCTGAAAAACAAATTCTGATTTAATTTCTCTTATCTGATCGCCGGGAATGATCTATGTATAGCTTACAGAGTAATTATGGGGTTTGTTTTCGTTCGCAGGTAGGTTTCTGGTTTTGATGCAACGGTACTCGGTTGGGCGTACGTTCGTTGTGCCGAAAATGCAGACAGCACCCTCCCAAAAACGATGGCCCGAGATCACTCTCACCTGTTGCACGCGGTCCTCCGGAGTGAAGTGGCTGTTGCCGCCACCGGCCGAAAACGACGGACGCTTCTTTTATTTATGAGCGATCCGCGCTGGAATCTTATTTACAATGCCGTGGTACACACGTCCCCGTCGCTGATATGGTCTTGATTAGATGCGAATCGTCCGTCGGCGGGGCTCGCTTCGCCCAATTTTCCATTGTATGATAATCAGCGAGCGCTCCTCAAGCTTGCTGGCGTTTGCGCGTATCCGTATCATTAGTCACTCTCGTGGAAAACGCTTTCTCTGGCCGGCAGCGGCAACGACGACGCCGACGGCCCCAACCAACCGAGACTCGGTGCATCTCGTTGGCATAACTTGTTCGAGATGACGTTCGGATGCAGAAATCATCGGCCCAACAACGACAACGATGGCTCTCGCCCGATGGCTCGATGGCTGGCTGTTCACACGCCCCGAATTCGGGATGAATTCCTTGCCCATTATAAGCACACCGCCAATTCCAGAAATTCCACATCTCGAATATCGATCAGACGAATAGTTGTTGTTCCAACATCATTTTTTATGCATTCCTCACAAATCTCCGCTCGTTTGACGCTGAATCTCATTCACATTCACATTGTCGTTCGCTCTCTGGCTGCTGTTATGTTTGTATCGAAGAGTTGTTAGGTGGGTTTGAGTCTGTTAGCTTCCCTAAAATGTCACAATGTTGGATTAATATTAAAAATAACTTACATTTAGAAATAGATTGGATGGAAATCTTTGCGCCCCTTTCAGAAGTGTATTAAGTGAATGACTGCATCCTGTTTCCATGACGACGAAGTCTAAGTACAGCTGAACCATACAGGTTTCTATATTACCGACAAACACAACGTATGTTAGGTTGCCTATAATTAGTGAGCAATTGTACCCTTCTCTATGTGTGACATTCCTCACAAATTTTCACTAGATTGACATTGAATTTGATTCACATTTACATTGTGGTTCTGTCTCAGTCTGCTGCAATGTTTCCATTAAGAGTTGTATGTAGCTTTATGTCATGTATCTTTCCTAAAATGTCAAAATGTTAAATTAGTATTAAAAACAACTTACAATTAGAAATAAATCAGAATCAAATCTGTACTCACATTTGAGAACTGTATTAAACGACTGCATCCCATTTCCATGACAACAGTAGAGGGTGCAAACACAGCTGGTCTATACAGATTTCTATCTTACCGACAAACGTAACGTATGTTAGGTTGCCTATAATCAAATTAATACATTATTCCCAATGCTTGACAAAAAGAGAATGCAAATTTTTCTTTCCACTCGTACAATTACCGGAAATTAATATCAATGAACTTGATGAACGCTTCCCCGGTCGATGTGCATAATTAAATACGAATTTGCTTGAATTCCGACGGCTGACTAAACCCCCTCAAGGGTTATATCCAATTATATTTATCCTTTCCTTCGATGCTAAGCCAGCACTCGAATATTTTCATTGATTTCGCGAAGTCATTGTTTTAATTAATTCTGTGGTTCATATTTCAGCCGGATCCGCGCATTCATCTCAATAGAATGTATAGATTCGCATTAATTTACAATTTAATGAATTCGCAATGAGCCCTCATATCATCCCCCCCTCTTCCCTCTATTCGCAATGAAGGACTTCCAACAAAGAACTTAACCTTTAATAGGATAATTATCCACGCTGGTATTAATGTTCAATAATATATAGACTTGGAATTGATTCGCTTTGTCGTTGAATTTTTAGGTTAGGGAAACGTCAATGTAAACGTCAACTGATTATTTGACGTTTCAATTACGATAATCAAACGAAGGCCGGTTGCGGAAACAAATGAACACAATCATCGTATTTAACAAGGATGTTGGGCTATCATTAAATGATATCATGATATTGCGATGCGATGTGGGGAGTGGCCCGTTTGAGGATGGCAGCCGGGTAATATTCATTTTCTTAACCTCGTTTTCCATGCTGTTTACGCTTAATTTTCCTCGACGCTCGCTCCCATTCATTAATTATTCGAGAAAATGTTGATGCTTCTTGTCCTTGATGTGTGTCATCCATGTTGTTGTTGTTGTTGTGTGTATTGAACACTTCCAATCGTCACCCTTGGTAACACAAATCCAAACAATCAGTGACTACTTGATAATTTATTTGAAAGGTTGCCATGGGAACATTGCCCAATGCAAATGTTTATGCAATTAAATACGAAATCAAGTGATTCAACACTCTTATCATTTCTTAAATATTTAACGAAAGGCGAGCCTGCATTCATGTCGAAGATTTCTTGTTATTCATATCCGGATGAATAATCACTGAGTGCTAAATGCTAATTCTTAACTGTATGTTTGACTATTTGTGTTTGATTTCTTTAATCAACGAGATTACTGACTGAAATTTGTTGATTAATTCGGAGTGTTGTCATTGTTTTCTCATTATTAGTCATCACCATGGTTATGATGCAACGTTGCAACATCTATTTTGACAGTTGTCATCACCAATGACAACCTCATGTCAGATTGTACTAACCTCAAAAATGAATTGTAATGATTTCTTCAATGATTGCAATTCGATTAAAAAATGTTGTAGCATAATTCCATGGCATGTTTCGAATTGAATCGTAATTGTTTAACAATTTTAAAGATTCCAGCAATAAATAAGGCAGGGAAGGTCGAATCAAACGGTTGTTCTGAGGCATGCAGACATTGCGAAAGAGTATTTTTCACCCGCACGAATCCAACCAGCCAGCAACAATACAACTTGCTGCTTGTGCTTTCTGTTACTCATAATAATAATGATAATAATAATGATATTGCGCGTTTGTTTCTCGATTCCGCTCGCTGGATGCAGACAGATATCGATAAATAACAGTGCGATTCAATAAGCACACTTTCTACGGCTCGCTGCGAATGAGGCGTTATTAAATTTACGAAGCGAAGGAATTTTTCGAAGCGGCCATTGCAACAACTTGCTAATGATTCGAGAGTGCGCATGCGCATTGCGTAGGCGGGCAAGGCTCTAGAAGGTTACTTGCTCAGTAGGTTATTGATGAAAAGAATGAAGCAAAAAATCATTGAATCCATTACGAGGTGATTTTACTTTTTAATGGCGATGTTCTATTTGCTTATTATTTAAATAAATAAATCCCATTGTATCAGTCAGGTTAGTTTTTTTTTATGGCAAAATGATTTTTTGCTTCCATTCAATTTCGACTCACGATTCCACGTTTTTGATGGATGTGTGTACTTGAAAGTAAACTAGAACAAGTAATGACCCAATGAAATTATGAATTAGTTAATCATTTAGTTTTGCTTTCCAAAATATTTTCAAAATATTGAATAATATTGGATTTTATATTGAATAACATTGAATTTTATCAATAAATTAAGAAAATATTGAATTTATAAGTAATAGCAATGAAGAAATTATTGAATAGTGTAATTTGACAGGTTTAATAACCTAAAAGTGAGGTTGTCATAACAAATTTCATTTGTTTAGAAGACATGATCGGTTGCATGAAATAAAAAAAATCATTTTGTAATATTCTTTGGTTACAAAAAAGAAAATCAAAAATGTATGTTAAAATAACATAGGCAACCAAATATGCCCTATGTCTACCATGAAATAATGAGTTAGTAATCGATAATTATGTGGAATTTTGTAAAGGAATTTAATAATTCACGAATTATGGAATTTAACCATCACAACAACCTAAAAATGCAATTAACAACTAATTTCATTTGTTTACAAAACGATGTTCGTATTATTTAACAGAAATATGGTAAAATTGCCGTATTTTCATTTTTTTTAAATTCTTTTAAAGAAAATTTACCAATCAAATATTTTAATATATAGCTATTTTAATATAGGCAACTGAATATACTTTATATTTCCAATGAAATGCTGAATTAACTGTTGGTTAATTAATATGGAATTCTGGGAGCAATACATAACTAAATTCCACAGTCATAATAACCTAAAAATATGCATTTCTCAATTATTACTATACAATTGTTATGCAAATACTATTATTTTATAACATTGCAATCACATTTTGCTACTTTTTTTAAATTCACCAAAAATTTTTACTTTCAAATATTATTTTAATGTAGGCAACGTTTGTGTGGGAATATAATGAAGTAATTAACTAATTATGTCTTCATAACCTAAAAATGCAGTTGTCAACTAATTTTTATTTAGAATTTACTGGCACTTTCATTTAACAAAAAGAAAAAGAGCATCATTTTAGATTTCAATTGTTTTCGTTGTTTATATTTTTGAAGTTGCTAACGATTTGATGATTGTAATGTAGGCAACCAAATATGTCATCAACATTAGATTAATAAATCGTTGGAAAGTGGAATTTTGCTGACCAATTTATAATTAGCGAACTGTTTTAATAATTTCTTGTTTAACTAATTATTAAATGGTACAAATTTACAATGTCATAATAACCTAAAAATATTTATCACAACTAAGCTTACTAATTTAAAAACCACTTCCAATTTTATTTAGCAAAAAACGTAAAGTTAGCAGATTTTCGTTTCATTATTAGATTTTCCTAACGAATATTTTTAATTATTTTATAATTTTAACATAGGCAACCAAGTATACTTTATGTCATCATACATCTGTCATTACATCAACTTCCATATAAAATCACTTTACGAACTATACCATCGGAGACATGATGACCATGTTCTTCATCCTCCCTCCTCCTTAACCTCACATCCTCCATGTCCTCTCGCCGCGCTTTGTTTGTCGATGGCAACGATTGTGCGCTTGTTTGTAATACGTTAATTATTACTTTCGTCTTGTTCGCGTTCGTGCACTTGTTCGCAATCGTTCGTCCATTACACACGCACACACACACACACATTGATATCAATGGAAGATGCCGTTATGTAACAAGGAGTTTCGCCATTTTTGTTTTCACGTTGTTCGGCGTGTGTAGGTACTTGTTGGGCTTTTAATTCTCTCTAAGCGCCTAAAACGGCCGCGCGTTTTGATGATGCATATAAGAATACTTATTACGCGTATTAGGAAACCAGTTTGGTGTGTAAATTTCTCATGTTCTTCGGTCTCTCGCTGCGACGAGAGTTGCTCGTATTGTGGAGCATCCAGTCGGTAGCAGCGAAGGAGGGGTCAAGAGGGCATACACGAAAACATTTGCACGTTGTGTTTGTTGGTGGGATGGTTGGTGATTTCGTGGAGGAATTGCAATTTCAAAAGTGACTTATCCTGAAGCCAGAAGAAAGGATGTCATCGATAAAAAGGATATTAATCCTTCATTCGCTTCTTTGGGTTCGAGAAAAACGTTACCAGCATCCTCGACGTGCATCACCAACATCCGAAGAGTTTTTCCCCGGGTTTTTCTTGGTTTATACAGGGAAACCTCACTTAACGAGCAACTGCTCGTAGGTTGCTCGTAAGGTGAGACACTCGTTAAAATCGTTTGAAAATGTCAAAAATCGATTGTATTGTTCATTTCATCTTTTTGAAGTTTTCACATAACCTATCGCTCGTTAAAAAAATTGCTCGTTAAGTGAATCATTATTCGAATTTTTCCTGTGTTACTCGTTACAAGAAATTTGTTGTCACATGATGGTCTCACTTAGCGTTCATACACCTTACAAGAGTTTTCAAACCATTCATTGGCTCGTTACGAAAAAATTTGCTCGTAAAGTGAGACATTTGTTCTAGAACTTTCCGTGTATTTGTTTCCGAGGGTGGATTGTTAAGCGAGGTTCCACTCTACTTTCTCCCGAGGGTGTCGCTGACGGCAGGCATATCATAATGGCCGTCCAAGATGGCCGCCCTCGTCGCCGGCGTTGGTGGTGCCGGCATTTTTCTGCTCATTGTTGCACGACGCGCGCATTTCTTGAATGCATTTCGGGCATTTAAAATACATTATACGATATGCATGCGCGGTCGAATAGATCCCGCGCCTCGATCATTAATAATGATGTTACAACACGTCCGAATCGCTACACTCACCGCAACGAGTGACATTGATTAATCGTGCGTTGTATCTGGTGCGCACAGTGTGTTCGTTGGGCTGCTCTTGTTGTTGTTGTTCTCCTGGTTGCCGTTTTGCTCGCTGGCGTTCTTCGGCCGAATCTAATGCCGAACGAGTGTCGCTGCTAAACGGTCTCATCGATATAATTAATGTCTTTTCCGCAACACTGATGCGCCATGATTGAACGCATAATGGCTTATTTAGGGAGGGTTTTTTTGGCGTTGGTGTTGGCGACAATATGCTTGGTGTTCTGCAAAAAAATGCGTCAACAAATTTTTGAGATTAAGAATAATGAGTTTATCGATTCGACAGAGTCAAAAAAAGATACTGTACTTTTTGTGACAGAGTCAAAGAATGATACTATACCAGAGTTTTTAGAACATTCTAGAACGATTAATAAAATGATCTTCAATTGTTTTCTGCTACAAATTAAATGATATCATGATTAGCAATCATTATAAGTATCTACTAACTAAATATTGACAGCTTGGTTAAAATCAGCAATCACCATCACTAACTAAAACTTAATTGCATATTAATTACGTTGCTGCATTTTAATTACACGCTGATTAGAGTGTGGCTCGTTGTGTCCATCGATCGAATATTTTCCTTCAATCTCCCGACATTCCAATGTCATGCATTTTGGCATTTTAAACGATCATGTTTTATTAAATTCCTGTTGCTCGCAATTGAATTTCGATTGTGTGTGCAATTTTGCCGAACAATTTGCACACATCCTGCATCTGTGTGTGTGTGGTGTGAACCATTGGACTGATAAGGCAAGAAAGTAGGCTTTTTGCTGCGAGATGTTTCTAGGAGGCAGCAACGTTCGGTACATAATCCATAATTATCTTACTCGTCGTGACCTGGACTTCTTGGAAGTGCGCGAAGTCACGAGCACTTTTGTAACGAGCAAACGTTTGCTTTTTCCTCCCAACTACCATACATGTTTACCGTTGCGGGGCCATCGCACAATGTGTTGCAGGAATTTCGTATGGAACAAATGTCGGCATGAAATCTAATACGTGTATATTATAATTTCATTCGTCAAATTCTGTTCTGAAGAAGCCAGGAAGGAGGCTCACACGTTGTTCAACATTGCACACTGGATTTCAGAAGTTTTCTGCAACTATAACACGTATTGGTGTATTAAGTTTCAAGATATGATTAAAAAATCTCAAACATTGATGGATCATTTTACAATTTTCATAAAATTAGGTCCAATCTAGTCACAAGAAAAAAAACATCTTCCAATGAAGTTTCTTGTGATTTTAAATATTTGCAATTGTTGTGTTTGGAGATTAGAAAGTTAACATTTGACATCTACAGAAAGATTCCAATTGAATAGTTCTTGATTCCAAAATCAGTCTGTTTTGGTAACAATTCTTATAAAGAAAAGTACTTTACATGTTTGTTAAGAAATTATTTAATTTCTCACTTTACGAGTTGAATATGAAGTATAGTTTTTTGTTGTATAATGCTTAGCAACTATTCACATCAAATTTTTGGCTTTCGAGCTCTTTTTAGGAGCAAGTAACACAACTTGAGTAACACTGCAAATTTTTACATACTTAACCACTGATAAATAAAAACACATGGTTTTTTTGATTGCATTAGCTCATATAACTATTAATTGCAAACTTTCACTATGCTTCTAAGCTTTCGCACTCTATCTACAAGTATATATCACAGTACGATTACTGATTTTATATAAGTTTTCAACCTTTGAACCATCATGAATAAGTTAATCTGTAGAGATCAGTAGTGAAATGTGTCTTTTTCATCAAAATTTGATCTATCTTCGTGTCTTTTAATATAACCTCAAATCTTAATGTCAAAAATTACCTATTGGAATGTACCATTGGCTCAAATCAATATTAGTTTTGCTTTCATGACACATTTCATTTCCTATTTCAATTTCCTTTGATTTTATATACCTTCAAACAACAACTGGAATACTTCCCTTTGATCAGCTTTGTAATGTTGGTTGCAGCACAATAAGTTGTTACCATCCTTCCAGAATGTTAGGTTAAAAATTCAATTATTTGAGGTGATGTTATCAATTGAATTCGCTTACCAATAAAGCCAAAGTACAATAATTATCCTAGTTGCACTTTTTGCGAAACGTCCTAAACTTATTTTATGATCCCGTCACTTCTCTGATCAACTATCCGAAAGGACCTCCAAGTTTGGATTCGTAATCTGAAATTGATGCACGAAATAACGAAATAAGAAGAAAAACTACTGAGTCATATCGTACCTACCTAGAAATTAGTTACTTGAAACGCGGCTACACCTGAAATGCAAACAAGCTCCAAGATAAAATGTGCCAACAATGCATTCAGATCAAATTCGGAGTAATTGCCAGCAATAAATGCCTCGCCTTTCCCTCCCGCATCCGAACTGTAACCGTGGCAACACGAAATCACACATTCTCTGCAAACAAATCCCATCGCAGACACCATTTTGTGTCGAGGAAATGAAATGACTTATGAATGTATCTATCCATCTCCTAAGATGGCGGCATCGACATCCTTTCCCGTGCATTGTGCTTCGATTTTGGGCGATCTCCGCGCACATGCAACAAACCAGCGCAAACAACACAACGAAGAGCGCCACGGAACAAACAATCTTGTTGTGCGCGCAATTTCCTTACCGGCGCGCGCGTGTGTTGTGTGCAGCATATCTTCGAATCAACTCGGTCAGCATAAAATTGACCATAATGACTCCCAGTCACGGCATGCTTCTTTTGCTGCACAAGTGCTTTATCTAGGCGCGCTTTTTTCGCTCATTTACACATGCGCCCAGCCACCCAGCCAACCAACCAACCATCCTAAGATAATTTGTGCGAATTTGAATTTCATTGTGTGTGCTCGGCTGAAAACTGTCTTCTATTGTGCCGTGGCCGTGGCAACAGACATTCCGTTTCCTCTTCGCGGACGCCAAAGTTTACACACAAGCCTCCTCCTCCGGCGCAAGCAGCGGTATAATTGCCGGGCGAAGCCCGCAGAGGCATTATCTAGGAACGCATTTGCTCAACAAAGCTGCACATTCCGATCGCGCCGCTGATGATGATGATGTGAATTTGAATATTTCGTTTCGGTGGTTCGTCTTAAGTGGCATTCAATTTAATTGCTTCCAATTTCGTTCGAATCGAACGAATTCTGCACGGTTTGCGTTCTGGAGCCCTGTAATTTGATTTGATTTGACTATCACCAAAGATTCATGCCAATATTTACCTGTCTGGATCACAATTTGTGTATTTCTTGTTGTATTGCCTTAGGTTGCAAAGATTTGCGAAGAATGGAGCTGCCGGATACGGCGAATTAAACGTCATTTCATCGTCTTTAAATTGATGCAATTGCCTGAAATTAAGGTATTATTATTTATTTGGGATTTCTAAGGGTTTCTTACATGTATATCTTTTGCATAATGATTTAAAACACGCATTTTTACACCACTATATCTAACTAACAATGTAGCAAATCTACAACACCAAATTTTCATAACCTAAAAATGAGCAGTGAACAACCAACAATTTCGGAAATTATTTTGAATACAAAACTTGAATTTCTATTGATTATTTTATATACGTCCTTGTTTTCTTCTAAAAATTTAATAATAAATAACAAGAAATCAAAAAAAAGTATCATCAATGAAGAAAAATAGGAATCTTGTTTCGATATTTTCTAACATTGACATCTATCGGATAATATCATAAGTTTTCCACATGTAATTGTTTCCTTATTTATCGACTTGGATACCAGCTGTTCACGTTGTCAAAAATTTCCAATTATTTTATACTGAGTGTTCCAACATTACTTCTCTTCATGGTAATTATTATTGCAGCTATATTATCAGTCATTACCAATTAAGCCATGAAGGTTGTGAATGCCATTACTGAAAAATGGCACATACAATTTTCTTGCAGCTAAAAAACGCCGAACTGTCGAAATTAAATATGTTTTTCGAAATGGCCGTCCACGATGCAAACGTTTTGCTTGCAGCACGCTTAATGGCAAATGGCGGAGTGGTTTTTGTTGCTGCTTGGTAAGCAAGCAAGCAGCTCGTCATGTTAAGTGATGTCTTTCATATTAGGTATCCGTCCTGGTGGCGTCCGAATCGACACAATTACCATTTTTAGAGGTAGTAAAATTTTAATAGTGCCTCTCGCCGCGCAAAAAGTTAATGGTAGGCATAGGTTATGCGTTAATAGTTTCTTCAGATATTTCTATTACTGATTATTTACTTGCGCAGTTTTTCTATTCGCTGCAAACTTCACTGCAAACTTCGTCTCATTGTCAGTTAATCTTC